>VZTT01056183.1:10894-53841 GCA_013400855.1 Buphagus erythrorhynchus
CCTTCCTTCCTTCCTTCCCCAGAAGCAGGGCTGCTATCTGATGGGTCATGAGGAGATCCTCATCCCAGCTGGTCTTGAGACCTGCCCTAGAGCTGCTGCTGGAACACAGGGCACCACATTGCACAGGCATTTCAGGATCTGTAGAGTGAAACAAGTAGCAGATCTGTCTGCAGCCAGTGGAGTTTGACAGCCCCAGGCTGTGAGGTTCTCCAAAAGTTTAGTGGCATTAGACTTCTGTGTTGGCAATGCCAGCCCCAGGGAGCCAGGTAGAAACTCAAGCAGGTACCAAGTTCAGGATGGCTTTGGAGAAAAGGAGCAGGTGGGAGGGCTGGCTGGGAGTTCAGGATAGAAGAGAGGGAAATCTTCTGAGTGTTCCTTCCACACAAGCAATAAGAGCCCTGTGGTGGTGTTCTTGTCTTGCTCATGGAGAAGGCTGTGGCTCTGTGACAAGGGGCTCTTTCAGGCACAGAATGCAACAGGATTTTGGTTCCAAGTCTGGCTACCAGGTCCTTTTCTTTGCTCAAAGATTTGTCATGGCTTTCTTGACCTGTTGCAATACATGAAATTTCATCACTTTCTTCAGTTGAATTTTGATCAGTTTGTGATTGCTGTGTTGGATTTGTCTTATACCTCCATCTCCACACAAGCTCAAGAGGAACTTTGTCAAGCTAAATTATCCTCAAAAAAATCAATACTATCCCTTGTGGAGATTTCTGGAGGTTGTATTTTTCCCCCCTTTCATTGCAGTTAATGGATGGGATTTTAAAGGTACAGCTGGGCAGGAAAGACTGTTTCTTCCATGGAAAGTGCCAATCTCCTTACTGGGATGGGCAGGCAGGATGGACTTATGCAACGTTTTTTGCCTTGCTCCCAACCACACCACCACAAGGAAATATTATTCAGCAGCTCATCCCACCTTGGCACAGAGACTGCAGTGAGATGCCAAGCCAGAACTTATGCTGAAGTATCTGAGAACTGTTCCTTTAGTGCAGCTGCTTATTAACATGACCCTACTTGGGGAGATTTCTTCCTTTATCCTTGAATTACAAAAACCATTCCAAAACTTGATCCCCATGAAGGCTGGGCATTGTGTCAGCTCTAAGAAGCTGAAAATAGTGATGGGTTCTTTGCAGTGAGCAGAAAAACCCACTTGGAGTCTGTCGTTTGGATTTATGAATATGAAGTCTGCTCTTTTGACATAATCTTCTTGATTTAAGCTTGTGGTTTCTGCACAGTTTCCATTAAAATTAATGTAAGTCATCTGAGCAAATCTCTCCCAGGTTGACAGGATGAAATATTCAACTCCTGGAGATTTATTCCTTGTTTATGAGCTTCAATGCTGACCTGTGCAGGACCCAGCCCACAGCCCGTGTTGGAGCTCAACAGGACCCTCAGTGATGGGGTCAAGTGCCCAGTGTGGACACCCAAAGCACCAGGGAAGGTTGGCAAACACCTCTGAGCGTGTGAAACTGCTCCTGAGTGCAGCCTCAGAGCAAGCACCAGACATTTGCTAGATAAACCAAAGAATGAGCCCTTGCTCACCTCTTTGTGCTGCAGAGATGTTGTGAGTTGAGATACTCTGCCTAGAGTTAAACCAGCTTCACCATCAGCATCACTTCCACAGCAATGTACCATAAATGGGTGAAGCAGAAAACCAAGCAACTCAGCAAAAATCCCAAACAACAAGGCTTGGTTGCAAAACAGCCCAACCATGTGCTGTAAAAGAACACAGATATCTCCTCAGAGACATTAGTGCCTCATTTTAACTCAAATCCACTAATTTTGCAGAGGATAGCTGACATCATCCATTTGAAAAGCAGCTGGAGGCTGAACCCTTCCTAGATTCACATCAGCCAGGGGAGCCCAGCATGGCCAGCAGTGCTTGGAAGCAGTCCTCCAAATTTCCTGAGATAAAACCACTAGAATATGTGTCTGTGTGACAGTGAGCCCACAAGTGCTGACTCAGTCCATTGCCTCTCACACAGTTCCAGTGATGATTTATTTCATTTTTCCTCCACTGCTATCAGATCCTTGGCCCTAGGAGAAGACTGCTGTCTCTTTCCAAAACAAGATCTCAGAAGCTGGGTGCTTCACGTTTTCCCTGAGGAAATTTGGGGAAACCTGTCTCCCAGAGCCCGGTCCCTCCTCACCCCACCTGGAAGGTGGGTTTGCTTTCCATCCTCCCACCCTTTCCCATGCTCCCTGTTCCCTTCCACAATGCCCTGGGGAGTTGCCTCACAGAAATTGTTCCTTAAAGTATGTGGAAATAAAGGAAATCTCACCAGAACTCCAGAAACCTGCAAAACTGGGGTCCCCTGTGCTGGCATAACAGCATGTCTCCTTTCCCTTGAGCCCTGTGCATCCCCAAACCTGCATCCACCAGACCTGCCACCTCCCAGAACCTCCCTCCTGTCCACCTCAGGCTGCCTCCACCTCCTCCCACAGCTCATCTTGGTGACAGAGACTTTGGAGCCTGACCACAACTCTCCCAAGGTGCAGACAAGTATGGTGGAAAGCACAAGTGTCACCTTATTCCTCCCCTATAAAGGGCAAAACTATGCAATTCTTTTCCAGGAAGTGATATGGTTGGTCCAGAACACCCAGGAACCCCCAAGCACTGGCTCCAGACTGGGAAGCAAGGTGGGATGGAAACACAGAGACCTTGAGGGAGAAAGATGATGGGTGAAGGTGGGGAGCAAAGCAAATGTTTAGTTTTGACACTTGTAACGGTGGTTATTCATTTTCCAGTAAGTCTATACTGCTCTGAGCCAAAACAGTCATTGAAAAATATGTCATTATGGGCCCTGGGGGATTTCCATGAAGTGTTTATGTCAGAGCACTCATGTGTGGGGAGTCCTGTGTGGCTGCCATTGCTCCATGGCCTGGGGACAGCCTGCAGATGGGGACCACTGCCACCAGGAATGGCAGCCCTGGGGGGCCCTGACCACAGCCCCCCTGATCTGCAGCACACCTCAACACTGAAAACAGGGCTGGTAACCTCCACCAGGCAAAGGTTTTGGATTGCTTGGCTGTGGTAAGAGGTGCCTGATGTTCTTACACATCCTGATTATTGGATTAATGAACAACTGCATTAAATAATTATTATTTTTTAACAATTATTAATTTAATATTTTTTCTCCTTAAAGTTTGGAAGGGTCTAAGTAACCTAAAGGAAGAAATGAGGGTATGGGGCAATAGTGATTTTAGTATGAGGATAGGTCCAATGCTATATAAGTACTGAATTTAAACCAAAAATCAGAGAAGGAAGCAGGCTCCATACCTTCCATGGGCTATTTATTTCTCATTGCTCTGGTTTCCCTGCTGTCCTTCAGTCCCTTGGCTTTTATAGAGCACACACTGCACTGTTATCCCATAAAAGCCTTAGTTCAGCAAATGAGGAATATATTGCAGAGTCTGCCATAATCCCAGGCAGTGATTGGTCCCATCCTGCCTGTGGAAGGCTCCTCGCTGCCATCGGGGGCTCCTTTGCCTTCCCAGCCCCTTCCCTGGGGCTGTGGCTCCGGGTGTTACCTGTGGGAGGATGAACTCATCAGCAAGAGCAGTGAGAGGATCCCAGGGAAAATAGCACAGCTGCTTATTGCTGTGCAACATCTGGAATTAACCTATCACATCAAATTGTCACCTGCAAGTGCTGGCCAGGCCTGAGCTCTCCGTGTTCCCCAGGCTGTAAATCCGGGGGTAATCCCAGCACTAACGAGCAGGGGATGCCTCACTGCTGCTCACAGATCCACAGGCACTAATGATAGCTGAGTACCTGGCCCATGACTGCCTTAGGCCCCTGGGCATCTTCACCGAGGGTTTTTCATATTTTTCAAGCTAGAATTTTACTTTCCTGTTTTGTCTGCCCACTGGGAAATGTCTGGCACTAACATTAGTCCCCAGTTCTATCACCTCATGTTTTGCTCAGTCTGTAAAAAACAGAAAAGAAGGAAGAAAGGGCCCTTCCCATTTAAAAGAAAAAAAGAAAAGAAAGGCAGAGTGGGAAGAAGAAAACTCAGAAGCATTGAAATAGTGAAATCTAGTCTGTAAAAAAGTTATCAAGAAAATTTCCTGTGAAGTTATAGCTCCAATTTCTGTTTATCTAGAAAAAAACCCAGTTTGTCTTCCTTCCAAAGGCTATCACATTTTTTCAGAATAAAAAGCAAATAAAGAGCCTAATGTGAGGAATTTGAGCTAATGTTATAACTCCTGTAAGCAGTTAAACAATTAGAGACCTTCACTGGCATTACATGAAGACAAATGATTCCATACAGTCCAAAGCTGAACTGTACTCCTGCTAAGTACCTTAGTCTTAACTGTAGGAATATAGGAATATCATATATAAATC
This sequence comes from Buphagus erythrorhynchus, assembly GCA_013400855.1. Classification (NCBI taxonomy): domain Eukaryota; kingdom Metazoa; phylum Chordata; class Aves; order Passeriformes; family Sturnidae; genus Buphagus; species Buphagus erythrorhynchus. The sequence goes on from VZTT01056183.1 coordinate 15,243, forward strand.
TCTCAATCATCTTTTCATGTAGAAAAATGAAGTGCAGCTGGTTTTGAAGATCAATGGAGTTGCTATTTTCATATTATTTTATTATGCAAGCATGCCATGTGGGAATTTTGGCAGCAAGTGATCTGAGAAGATTAAAAAATACATTTGTTGCCATTAGAGTAGCAAGCAGGATTTTTGATCAGTGATAAGGTATTATTTGTTCATATATATACACATGCATCTGCACATATATTTTCAACATGTTGCCATAAATCATGTGGAACATAGAGCAGATGTCCTGTTCTAGTGGGGCTGTCATGCCTTGGTAGTGCTTTCCTGGGAGCTGACCCACAGCAGGCTCAGCAGGACATGCCTGATGGATAAAGTAATGGTGCTACTGGAAAAGAACATTTATACATGGGGCTAACCTGGTTTTTTAAACATGAGAGGTGACTTGTCTGCTTCATCAGCTCTTAGATGAGTCAGACTGTAAGCAGATGGTTTCATTAAAAGAGTATTTTCCAGTAACTGGTCATTTGTCTGTACATCCAGAGGACAGGTTTCCTTAGACATTTCCTGGCCCATGCAGGGGGATGCAGCAAACCATGGTAATGTTTGAAACACTGCTGGACCCAAAGGACGAGTAGCCAGAAGAAAATGAGTTAAAAATGACTGGTCAGAAAAACTGTTTAGAGATTGTAAAGTCTTGAGGTTTCAGTTTTTCTTTCTTATGGGGAACTGTGCATCGGGTAGAAACTGTTATTATTTATCCCTGCTGTGCCCAAGCCAAAGGATTTGTGTATTTGCATCCCAAACAGGCAGCCTGAGGCAAGATTGAAATAACTGTTTTTCTGATTAAACTGTTTAAATTCTGCTTGGCTCACTGCCCATATTTCTAAGGGCAACACAATGTCTGCTGCAGAGATATATTGCTTTGCTATCCGTGTTTTCCTATACCAGAGGTTATAGGGACTAAAATAATAGTTCCCTCTGTAGATACATAGCAATTTATTAGAAACTGAGGATTAATGCAGCAAAATCCTCAGCAGCAGCAAACAAAATATAGAAACAAATGCACCTTTAAGTAGCATCAGAAAGACTGTAGCACAAAGCAATTCCAGAAATATCAATACCTTATAATACACATTTCTTAGATTTTTCCAGTCTATCATCACAGCTTCCATGTTTGAAAAAACATAACTGGGCACTTGTGAGGAACTGGGCACAACAGGAGACCAACGGAGAGGTCCAAACACAAAGATTTACATATAGAAAGAGAGGTGATGGGCAAATGAGCGGGTCACACAGGGCCAACCCCTCTGCTTGCCAGTTTGGCTCTTGGCAACATTTCCAGCAACTTTTCCCACATATCCAGGGACCTTCCCTCGAGACATGTGAATCTGGGGATGTCACGAGCACATTCCTGAGAGGTGCAGGGGGCAGAGGGACACCCCACCACAGCAGCACTCACAGCACAGGGAGAGGCCAATCCAGCAAGGTGAGGTGGGACCACAAGGGAAATGTGACAGAATTTGCAATGCCTCTGCAAGTATTTCCCACTTCTCAGAGCACAAAGTCAGCAGCGAATAAAAAATTAGAAATGTCACATGTGTACATGTTTGCTTTTTTAAAAAAAACCCAAACCCACCAGTTTCTCTGCCATGCTTGCCAAGGGGCAGCTCTAATTCATCCCCTTGGCCATCTCTGTTGAGTTTTCCTCTCTGCAATTTGCTAACAGTAGGATTTCCATGGTTACCACAGCTTGCTATTGCTAGGACTCAAACACACTGTGCATTTTTGCTGGTGAGATGCAGACATGACCAGCCAGAGCAGTGGGTGCAGCTGAGACCCTCAGTGAGCCCTGCTGAGGACACCAAGGGGATGGCAGGCACTAACCCAGGCAAGAGGTGATGGGGAGAACGTGCTCTGTCCTTGCTTCTCCTTGCTCTGCAGTAGAGACATGATGTGGCCACCTCCTGTGGCTTTAAATATTTGGCAAGGCCACAGAGTTGAGCCCTAGGTCCCTGCTCTGGGATTACCCCTAGTACATGCACCAGTACCTGCAGCTAAGGCATTAGCATGGCTCAGGGTGGCCAACTGCCAGCATCCAAATGTTTTTCCATATCCTTTTTTTTTTTTTTTTTTTTGGCATATAAACAAACACAGACATATTGCATCAGTGGAGGGTTCATAAGAGGGAATTGCTATGCTAAATTCAAACATTTTTAAAAAAAACAAACCAATGCAATAATTATTTTCCACCAAGACATCATATATTTTCCTACTTTTGATGTCTAATAAGCTAATTTCAATCAAGAGGTGGTATAATTTCCTGCTTTTGAAGCCTAATGAGTAAATTGCATGGAAACCTCCATAAAGCAGAGAACTTATTAATAAATGTATAGTCTCTTTGTCCAAGACTTCCAACTTTAAATCAAACACATAACAACCAGATGTTTTTCACATTACTGCATTTCAAGGTTTTACTGGAAGTGATCTCATCATACATTCTTAATGTAGGTATCCAACTGTGCATGTTATTTGTATCACGAATCAGACCTTGCAGCTTTAGGACACTGTGTGGCAAACACAGCTATTGTTTAAAGTGGATAAAATTTATGCTAAGCTTGCCACAGGGAGATGAAGGAGTCCAGACTGGATGCAATATGCTGATTTTGATGAGTGTCAGAAGTGAGGAAATTATATCATTCAAATGTTTGAACTTATTTTTAGGAAACACTGAGCCACTGTTTCTGGAAAAGATATTGAATTTAGCAAATCTAGTAAATAAAAGACTTTTCTGTTTTAATTTGAAGTAGGAATTTAATGCAAAAAAATTGAGACCAGGACAAAGCTGAAGCAAGATGTATTTTTTTTCAAGGAGAGTGAAAATGAGGGCTTACTTGAAGGGGGAGGGGAGGTGGAATAACTTTTCAGTAGGAAAATATTGCTTCATCAGTTCTGAAGAACATATATACAGCTAGGTTAGGATTTTAACTTTTTGCCAGGAAGCATGTCAAGCTGGGGGAACAAAGTTTCCTTCCCTGGAGGGATGCAGAGCACAGGATGCAACTCAGCTTGCACACCATGGCTTCAGCTTTCTTTGGTTATTAGGGAAATACCCTAATGGAGTAGTGGACTCAATGCCCTGTTGGAAACACCCACTATGGAATCATATTAATTGCTCACCTCTTAATTGCCAGCAAGAGCGGGCTGAAAGTTTTCCAGGACTGTTTATCACCAGAGCAGGGCAGTGGGCAGCTGTTTGCCCAGGGCAAGCTCACAAGTCCTGTTCATTGCAGAAGAGCCTGAGCACCTCCCCTTCTCTGCTGCCCATGTCCATGTAAGACTTTGACTTTCTCAACAGTTAAAAAAATGCCACAGGAAGGTATCTCAGGGGACTTCATACTCTTTTTTGTTCCTTTTTTTCCATTGGAAATTTGCTGAAACAGAGTTTCTGAGTCCCCCACCCACCATGTCTCCACCCTGAACCAATGGGCCACTGGAGACAAGCAAGAAGGAAGACAAGGAGGAAGAGCTTTAAACTGCCAGAGGGGAGGGTTAGATCAGATATTAGGAAGCAATTCTTCCCTGTAAGGATGGTGAGGCCCTGGCACAGGTTTCTCAGAGAAGCTGTGGCTGCCCCATCCCTGGAAGTGTTCAAGATCAGGTTGGATGGGCTGGAGCAACCTGATCTAGTGGAAGGTGTCCCTGCCTTTGGCAGAGATGTTGGAACAATATGAGGTTTGAGGTCATTTCTAACCCAAACCATTCCATTATTTAATTTGAGAAATATGTGAAAGGATCTCATCTTGCCCTCCATATCAATTCATCCCAACCTGCCCTGATACCACCTTTCTGCAGAGATCTGTTCTGAACTGCTACTGCATTCCAGGCCATCCTCAACAGCAAATGGGGCACTCTCAGCCCTTCCACAGAGAAATTACCTCCAGAGATGAAAATGCTGCCCCTTCACACAGGTCAACTTTGACCCACAACACAAGTAATGGGGAAACTGGAATACTGACCAGTATCTGGCTGGTTTCCTCTTTGAGAGATGTGAGAAGTTTACCCAATTTCTCAAACTATTCATTAGGAAGGGGAATCACTCCTTTTCTCTTTCTACCAGGATAACAGTGACAAGGAGCTGCTGAATTTGTGCCTCTTACTTGCAGCCAAATCATCTGACCCCACCACATCTGAGCAGGTTCAGTGGAAACTTCCCAATCCTGGTGTAAAAACAAAGATCATTTTGGCACATATAAACACAAAGAAATGTCACATTGAAATGAGGTAATTTAGAGAAATAGTAGGCTTTTCAAACAAATTAGCAAGCCCTTTAGTGATGTCTAGAGACAGCTCAGAATAAAGAGATAATCAAACAGGACACATAAGCAGGAGAGCACATGGTCCCAGGCTGTACCCAGACCTGAGCTGATGTCCTGGGCACAGCCCTAAGATGTCAGTGGGAGCAGCAGGTCTGAGTAAGGAAGCTGAATCTCTCAGTGTGGCTCCTGCAAGAATTAGATCACTCTTTGGCCCTCATTAGATCAATGCACACTGCTGCTAGAGCAGCCAGGCAGCGAGGGGGGCTCTGCCTGGGTGCACCAGCACATGCAGCATTGTCAAGGTCTTGGCTCTCTCTTCCTTTGCAGGAAGAATAATTTTGGTGCATTGCTCACAACACACACACACTGATATCCTATCAATAATCTTTGTAAGATCTGTATCTCATTATGAAGAGAATATAGACTTAAATTGGGAGGCTGAATCCAATTAGGCTGCATTGAGTTGCCATGTTCCAGGTCTTAAAGAGACCACAAAAGCCCCACCCCACTGGAGATGTACAGTTTATATGCTGGGTGTTCAAAGAGCAGATTTTGCAAACTCACTGATCATTTCTGCAGCAGTCCTCATTATCCCCATGCCAATTCCTGTCAATCATAACTGGCACTGTGAAATAAATAAGCCCCCAGACTGCTGCAAAGAGGTTGGGAACCTTCTGGAGACTTGGCACTCATGTCACACTGCTCACCAGTAGGAGAATTTGGCACAGAAGCTCTTTGCTATGAGAATATCAAGGCCTTGATCAACACAGCCTGCAGCATCAAACCCTGGTCTGTAATCTAGGGAAATGATCCCCTGCCCCTCTCACCGGGCGCTGGCACACAGAGGCTGCAGCTGCCTGGGCAAGCCTGTGGTGAGGCTGCCTGGCTCCCACCACGGCTGCTCCTGCCTCACCAGGGCCAAAAGGCCTTCAGGCTCTTTGCAGGACCTGTGTTTGGGTTTTTTTGTTCTTTTGTTCTTCTTCTTTCTTTTTTTATCAATTTAGAAAAGCATGAAACCAGACTTTGCTGACCAAAACTTGACCCCCAGCAGTTCTCTAGCACAGTTTGGCTGGCCCTTGTTGGCAGAGGAATTATTCACAACTGGTTGATACAAGGATCACAACCAAGCTGATGGCTTGGAGTGGCTACTGAGAGCAGAGGCTAGACAAGGTTAAGAGAATAAAAGTGGTTATTTATTAAAGGCCTTCAAAAGGTGCATCTTGGGCGGTCAAAAGCTTCACAGAGGCAACACCCAAGATGGACAATGGTCACGAGGTTTTCAGACAGAAATAAGTTTGGTCCATTTACATATCAGGGGTTAATCCTCCAATTACAGCTCCAGGTAATGAAGTCATATTCCCCCAGTTTGCTTCCCCCAATTCACTTTTGTTTATACTTTTTGGGGCCTGAGGTTGTAGGGTGTCTTTGAGTTTCAGGCCTAGAGGAATTGTTTTGTCTGACCAAAATGTGAAGACAGTAGCTAACACTTTGTATGGAGTTTAGAGTTTTGTACTAATGCAGTACAAGATTTGAAAAATATGAAGGCTAAAATCTTAAGGCGTCAAAGTGACTTCTGAAGCCAGTACCACAAGGGAGGGCTTCATCACTGTGGTATGAGGCTCCTTCTACCCAATTGTGCATGTTGCATAGACACTCATCAAAACTTGTTACTCCAAGGGAAAAAGCTCAATTCAGTCTATAGAGACACTGGAAGGAGCAGCCTTTGAGCACTGGAAGAGATTTCGTACTTCCTGTAAAGGAGGGCTAATTTTGCACAGTATTTGCATTTTGGAAGCAAAAGTCTAAAGGTTCAGATAATCCACTGGATAATGCTCTTCTGTGGCATCTGTGATACTGAGAACTGGTAACATGAGGAAAGAAATATCCTGCACTCACTACAGACACTGGGATCAGCACACCCTAAAAAGTATTACAAAATTGTAATAGCTGCAACACAATTTGATAGATAAAGTCTTCATAAAAAAATGTAAGATTAAATATAAAAGGACTCTTATAAATCTCCCATCTGTTGCCTATTGACAAAGGTTTCTGACAGCTGGATATCAGAGTGTTTGCTGAATGGACTATAATACTGCTATATTTTTCTCTAAGATTAAGTAGAGATTGTTTTTGTTATGGGCATTAAACAACTTCAATTTTCAGGAAGCAAAAGGCCCTTGCAATCAAACAAGGATAAGGAGAAGTGGGGAAAGACAACCTTTCCTAAAAGCTGGCTCTGGAGACAGAAAAAGCCACTGCACCCTCTGCTGGAGCCTGGTGAGGAGACTCCTCGAGACTGACTTCAGGCAAGCTGCACACATTATGTGTTGTCCTGTACAAGAGAAATTACTTTTTCCTGACTATGTCTTTCCAGTTGTACAGCACAGATGAAAGCACAACATGGCTCACAGCAGCTCTTATCCCAGTTAGGGATGAACAGTGGTGCAAATTGTGCTCTAGATGGGAGGAATTATAAATTCAGTGTCAGCCACACCTACAAGTTAATAGGGCAGCAGACAAGTTTGCTTCCAGCAATAATTAAAATTAAACATCTTTTTTGCCTAAGTATCTGAAGTGGCTCAGGGACAGAATTGCAGCAGCATCCACGAGCAAATGGGGAAGATCCAACATCACTGGTTTGGGAACATCTGGGTCAGAAATGCTGGAGAAGGGCCAGGCACTCCTTGCTGCTGGGGTGAAAAGCACCCACAAATTTGTGAGTGAAGAGCACCAACAAATCAGATCAAACAGCCCAGGGCATGCTCCAAACCCAAGCAGGTTTTGGGGATCTTCAGCCCCATGTGAGCCCCTGATCACATCCCACTGCTCTTGGAGGGACGTGGCCACTTCTCAGGGGAAATGGAAGAAAACAGAGGCATCATCCAGCTCCAGAGCTGGACAACCATGGCCTGAGATAGAGCACTCCTAGTTTCCATAATAGTCCATGAGGTTTTCTAGAGCCACAGGTCTTCCCCATTTCACAATATGATCAACTAATCCAAAGCTGTGTGTCCAAGAAGGACCTTGCAAACAAGCAGGAATTTCTTATGAGAGATGCAGGAGCATGCAGACTATCTGCAGATTTCTTAAAAGGGAAAAAAAACCCTGCTCTGTCTCTCATTGCATCAAAGCACCAAATCCTAGGGATGTTTTGATTAATCCTCACCTGCCAGTGAAAGAAAACTCTTAGCAGGAAAGACTCTTTTCAGAGAGAACTCACACAGGAAAGTTATCAGTACAAAGGTAATAAAACCACAGGGAATGATCATTGAATTTAATGGCACAAGAGGGAGTTATTTACAAACCCTCTCTTAATGGTGAAATGTAGTTATCAAACCCAGAGTACATGTTCAGTAGCAGAGTGCTGATACCACTGGAAGAGCCATTTAAGGTACCACAAAGCAGCTGTGACCCCTCAAATGCATCAAGGGGGACCCTGCTCATGTCCCCTAGTCTGAGGGATTGTTGCCCACAAGAAAGACTTGCTGCTGCATACTCATTGGCAGGTTAAAATTAAATGGGATGTATTTTCTAGAATTTATTTTTAACTAAACTAGAATTTGGATAATTTCAATAATGCACTCTGGCCCCAGCATTTGTGTTCCTACTGTAGAATATCTCCTTGCTCAGAGGAGCCTGGGCTCATTTTCTGGCTTGTCAGCATAACCACATCACTCCTCTCTCTCCACAGCTCCCCCCTGTCATGTCAAGCATGTCGATTCATCTTCATCTCAAGGCTCCTCAGCTCATCCCAACACTGGCCTTCTCCCACGTGCTGTCAAACCTTCAACACCCACCTGCAATCTGCCAGCCCCACTCACCTCTCCTGCCAAAGGCAAACTCCAGCCAGTCCCCTGCTTGGCTGCCTGCAGGAGATCTCCTTTCCATCATCTGACTATCCTCATGCAGGAGAGCTCTCCACCACCCAGAAACCCTCCTCAGTTGTCCACTGGAAGTTTCCTCCTGGATGGAAAAGCCAGCTGAGCCCTTCTCCCTGGTGCTGGCCACTGTGGTGTCCCTCTGCTCTCTCCCTGCTGTGGGCTCAGCCCTGTGAGTCCCCTCAGTGTGGCTCTCACACATCCCTGCCCACGAGGGACCAGAGGAGAATGATGGGGACCATCAGCCATGGCCATGGAGCAGAGAATCACTGGATACACAAACAAGACCACAAATGCCATGCAAAATTCCAACTTCTGGCTCTTGTCTTTGCTGTGTGAGTGACAGCTTAACAATGCCTTGCCTTCATTATCTTACCAAAAGACTTCTGTGTAAAACAAACAAATCCAAGCTCTTAAGCCAGCTGTGCTTCACAGCTGGATGCATGAGCCCCAAACAGCATCACAAGGCACTTCATATGGAGGGAGCTCCCTGCTGCTTGAATCCACTCTGGGAAAATCAGGCACGAGCAATGGAAATATATAGGAGAAATGACATTTAGACAGATATGTACATTTCAGCAGTATCAGACTTTTCTACTTTGAATGCCAATGCAAGCTGGTCTTTTCTCTTCATGCCTGCAATCCAGGCCCAGTCCTCTCCCATGGGAAGGTTTGGGCAGAGGCAGGGAGAGAGGCTTCACTATAACAAACCTTTAAACAAATGGTTAATCTTCCCTGAATCAGGACCACAGACCTTGGGAGAGATTACTTGACCTGAAGTCAGCAACTTTCTCCACCAGCACTAAAAATACCCCTGAATGAGCCGTGGAAATGTGATAGCTTAAACATTTAGCAGTACTTTAGGCTAGACAGTGGTTTTTAATTATATGGTTTCCATTCAGAGACCTGCCAAGAGGCCATTCCCACACAGTTTGTATTTTAGTGAGGACAGGGCTCTGCCAGCCCGAAGGTGAGGGGAGAGGTGGTATCTGCCTTTGCCTATCAGCAAAACCAGCCCCACTGCAGCACCTCGTTTCTGTCTGCAGCTTTTCTAAATCCATCAACAGCTCCTCTTAAAGGGTAAAAGAAATCTGCTGAACAAAAAACAGTAGCAGGCATTACAATAACTGCATGATTTATTTTTATGGTCTTCTTTGAGTGTTTTCATAATTAGATATCCAGTATATTGGAGTTCTCCACCCTGTGAATGCAAAAGAAGTGAGAAGTTGTTTGTAGACTGATCCCAGAAGCTGAGGCATCCAGACAGGGGAGATTTGGGATCCTGGACAACACAAGATCTGTTTGAGGATTTTGATTTAGAGTACCCAAGGTGAGATAAATATCTCTTCCTTCTTCCAGATGAAAGCAAAGGTGCTAGAGCACAATTTTGGAGATATATATATATATATGTATGTATGTATATACACACAACAGAGACATTTTATCTCTGCCTATACATAGACACGAGGATCCAGGACAGGCTGCTCTGTGGAACTGCCTTCATCTGCCTTCCAACAGAGGGCAGTGGCAGCCCTGCCACTTGCACTGTCCCCTGCACAGCCCAGTTCATGTCACCAACACCTTCCTGCTCTGGAGCACAAGTGCTGCCCATCCTTGGTTCTCCAGTGCCCAGATCCAACACCTGGCTGGGACACGTTTCCACAGGCTTGTCCTGGATGAGCCTCGATGTGCCAAGATGTACTTGCTCAACAAGTACTTTGGGAGAAAAAAGCACCCAAACACAGTCCCCAACCCAGCAAATCCAGCAACAGGACAAGAGCAGAGACAAGACCACTGATGGGGACCACAGAAGTGACCATTAACCTGGTGGGACCTGAGGGACACCTTGAGACTGATGCACCACAGCAGGACACGGGGCTGGGCAGCTCAGCCTTGCCATGCTGGTGGGGACCCAGGACTCCAAAGAAATTTCTTTCTGCAAGAACCAAGAGCCAGCTGTGCACAGAAAACTGCAGGATTTTAAACTGCTAATGGACTAAATTATCTAATGTGGTGCAGAGAGCCACTAATGGCCCCTTGCCTGGGGCTGCCAGAGCAGCTGCCCCTCAGCCAGGCAGCGCTGGAGGCACAACTGCAATGTCAGGATTGCACACAGCAATTCCGTTGCTCACATTAACTAATAAAAAACCACTATGTGTTTCTGCAGATTGAAGCAAGGCTTTTTGAAGAACCACAAACCCCTTCTTCTCCACAGGCAGAGTGTTTCTAAACTATTTCCTGTGAAAGTCTGCAGTAAAGTTTCTTTCTAAATTACACTCATTAGTTAAATTTGGTTTCATTACCATCCTTTCCCTCAGAGGCCAATACACAAGTTGGATGTTGCATTTTAGGAATCCATTACATTACTTTTAAAAATCATTTTTTAAAGACTTTTGATGTTAAACTATGTCCTATTTTTTGGAAGGTCCAAGATGTTACCAGAGAAGGGGAGGCAAAAGCTGCCTTTGGACATCACAGTACCCTCTAGAATGCCCCTCTAGTTCATCCAAATTATTTTTTTATAAGCATAATTAACAGAAACAATAAGTTATTATCCCCACAGACAGCTTTTTTTTTTTTTTACACTAATTCAGGCCCTCTTTTACATACTCTGTAACCTCTAGGAAATAGAAGTAATACAACTCAGAGACACGTGGGATTACAGCTTGTCATCTCAGACAGGTCATGTGGCATTTGTTCACCAGCAAGAAAAAAAACTTGAGGAAAAAGACATTGCTAATAAGCATCTGCAGTACTGTGCCCCAGGACTTTATTTCCAGTATGAAATTAAACTAGAGTCTTGCAAAACCTGGATATTTCTAAAACCTGACATTCAGGAAAGCAAATCACCCTCTCTCCCTCACTGCAATCTACCCATACCCATGGATTTCACTCTGTTTGGGTCTCTATTTAAGGACATTGAGGTCTATCAGGTTGTACTGACTGGTGAATAGAAGAAAACAAGAAGGATTTGGTCTGTTGGGTCAAAGGCCAGAACAGGCTGTGAGTTTTCAGACACCTGTTTTACCAAAAGAGCATTTTTAGCATAAGTTGGGGATTCAAGCCCTTAGAGCATTGCCAACCACTTTAGTCATGCCTTGGTACTTGGTAAAACAGAAGGAAAACTCTTAACAGCCATTTGCATCCCTTCCATAACAGGGGAGAACAACTCTCCTATTGCTAAGTGACAGACTGAGTCAAGCACTTCCTCTTTAGTGAAAACTATTCGCTCTCAGCATGGTTACAATTTTGGAAATTGCTTTTAGAGAGTTTTATGAGTTTTAGAGTTAGAATTTAATGCCATTGTCTTTTAAATTTAATCTTACTTGAATTACATTTAATTTGATGGCTCTGTGGTGCTTACTTGCACATGAGCAGTTCATCATTTTGCTACTTATTCACCCTTTTGCAAGCAAGGCACCCACCCTCCCTGGTGCCAGCCCCAAATACAGAGCAGTGGGCATTCCTGCCCCACATGGTGACCTGAAAAGCCTACACAGCTGCAGTGTTTGGGCATTTTTTGTGATATTTTCCCCCTTCAGACATACACACTATGTAGGCTCTGCAGCCACAGTTAAAGAGAAATGCCTGTGCCCCACACACCCCTTCCCATTGTCTCAGTGTCTCCCAGCACCATGTGAGATGAGGAAAAACCCATCCTGCCTCACTTGCCACCCACACGATTCCCCCTCCTCCTTCCCAGTGAGACCCTTCAGTGCCTGCAGCACACAGACCTTGCTTTGCTCCCCTTGTCCTGCTTTGTCTCTTCCACATTCCTGCCATCAATGCAAAATTAAGTAATTGCCAATCACTGCCACCTGTTTGCCAGCAGTTTTTCTGGAAATTAAAAAACCTACCTTTGGATCCAGTTAGGAATAAGCAAAATGTGAAGAAATTGGTTGGTTATCTGCATTGCTCCAAGCCATGGGATGTTGTTCAGATACATAATATGGCTGTAACCCCCATGAAACACAGCGTGGTGAGGGCAGAGGAGGTGAGCAAAGCATCCACTGCTCTTGCACAGCTCACACAAAGCCTTCATTAATCACTCTTTACCTACCTGATCTTTATCTCAGGGTATAATGCAAAATGTCAGCAAGTAATTCAGTCTTTTCCATGTTTAATTCACTCAATGTGAAAACCTCTCATCTCAGTTAGCAAAATCAAAGCAAAGCCAGCAATTGTCCCAGAGGGGTGCCAGGAGCCATGCCTTGCAGACCTTCACTATCTTCCCCTGTCCCACACTAGTGGAAGCCAGGCAGAAGTTTATTAAAAGTCCCCAGAGAAACCCATCTGCAGCCTGGAAATCCAGATTTCCAAAGAGCTCTTAACCTAAATTTTCCAGTGTGGCACAAGAGCTGGAGCACATTTTTCTGCAGCCCAATATATTGGTGACCTCCCCTCTCTGGGGACAGGAGCAGAAGTCCCCTGTGGTGGCTGCTGTCCTGTGGGTCAGAGGAGTATCAGAGATGTCATGGGCTGGTGACCTTGCTGTTGTGTTTGAAGAATGTCCTTGAAGCTGGTGGGTTTCCCTGTGGCCTCTCATCACAGTGCATTCACCTCCACTGCTTTAAACTGAGTGTGCAACAAGAAACTGAGAGTATTTGGCCCTCAGGATATTTATTAACAGAATTAGGAAAAAACCCACTCATTTTCTGAGGAAACATACACAATTACTTCACTTGTTCTTTTCTCCTCTTTGATCTCTCAAACAAAACTGGTAATTAACAAAATGAATTTAGGCTGAGGCAATATTATCTGCCTTGGTTTAGCTGAGCCCTGGGCATGAGAAGCAGTGCACAGAAGTAGCTACTATATATTTTTTCACCTATATAGTCTGTCTAAACATCTTGTTTCAAAATTTTACTGTCAAATAGATTTTCCCTTCTCTACGTATGACATCTGACAGGCAGGAAAACAGTACACCAAGAGAGTTTCTTCTTGAGAAAAAAATCACTCAGGGATCCAAATGGGAGAGGGAAGACAGCGGGGGCTTAAAACCCCTCATGACAGGAATAGCATGATGCCCCCCTCATCTTGCTGATCTGCAGGGGGCTGTCTGGAGCTGAAACACCTCATCTGGTCTCCACTAGGCTCTGAAGCCAACTCCAGCCCAGCATCAGCTGGTCAAGGGTTGTGGAAAAGTTTTCTTGAAGAAATAATGTTGATTGAATAAGCAAGAATCAGCTGAAGCATATTGATTACTAACAGCATGCCTGATTTCTTAAAAGCCTTTTGCTTCAAGATCAGGAAAGATCTTGATCTGTGTCCAGAGATGTTTCTGTCTTTAATGCAATCACACTCAACTTCACAAAGAATACAGAATTTATAAAATAAATGAAGACTGCCTAGGACCTAGGCTATTTTACTTAGGCAAGGCATTAGGGATTTCCTGAACATTTTAGGTCAGACCTCCAATGCCAGCATAAAATTTTCCCTTCCTCTTCCCAGTGATGCCATCACCAGAACCCAAAGGAGATGGTGCCTGCTGAGCTCTTCACACTCACAAATGTCAACTCTTTGCTTCTTAAAGCATTGCTGCTAAATCTCTTATCATTTTATTGTCATTTGTATTTTGCTACTGAACATTACAACTTTGCCAGGCTTTGAAACCATTTCATAGGAGCAAGTTTCTCCCTCTCTCTGCTCTGTGTTAACAGGATTCTGTGTGAAGACATTCTACATCAAACCCATCGAGTTTGGCCCCATAAGAAGGGAGTGAAAATCAGTGTCCTGGTGCCCATGCAAAGGGTGACTGAGGAGTTCTATTCCATGTCCATATCCAGAGCTGTGCCTTAAGAGATCCTGTCCCAGCCTGTTAGCAGCAGCCTGCACATCAGGGTCAGACCTCCAGCCCCCTGACTTGTGGGGCATTGCTTGGGCACAGGTAGTCCCTCCAGTAGAGTGGAAACCACTGAGCCTCAAGCAGTTGTTCCACCTCAAAAGTATCCATTAACAAAATACTGGTGGTTATCTGAGCAAGACCAGACTCAGAGTAAGGTCTCTAAGTAAGACCTAACTCTGAGAGTAAGGTCTCTAAAACACCTGCCTTAAAGCTGCACTGTATCCTGTCCATCACTGTTCTTTTGGGTGGGGGCTGATGCAGTGGGGACAGAGGATGGTGGGAGGAGATGGATCCTCAACAGGAGGATCCTGCTGCAGCTCACTCCTCTTGGATTTCGCTGCTTTCTTTCAGCCAAAAATGAAGATTTCTTTAATAAGCCAGAAATTTCACTTGTGCTTAAACATGGAAAATTACATTATTAAAGGGCTGCTTCACTACAAATTGCTTTGAATTTCTTTGGTGCTGTCATATAGTTTGGGCTAGGTTCTGCTTTTTTAAGGCAGCTGGGAAGAAAAAACCTGTATAAAGCTGAAACCCAAATCTTCCCTGGGGCCCATCACCAAGGCCATAAAACAACATTGATGAAGTAACTCATTCCTTTTCCCCAGACTCCTGCCTCAGGATTGCCTTGGCACACTCAGGTTTCTTTTTGTCCAAGTGAGGCATTTCTTTCCATTAGTAAATCAGCTGAAGACTTTCCTGGGACAGCAAGCTCTTGTTAACAGGACAAGGCTTCTCAGGCCAAGACTGCCAACATGCTACTGGGAGTGTCAAGGGCTAAAGTGCTGTGCAAGAGCTGCAGGCTCACGTATTTCCTCGTGAAGAAGGGAAGCTGCTCCTGTGGGGGCTGTGTATGTCCTGGCAACAGGTTTATTTCTTCTAACTACAGAAGGGTATTTGCTGCACCTATGAGAGGGGCTTATTCACCCTTCCCAGGAGCCACTTTAATTTTGCTATGAATAAAAACTCAGCATGTCTACATAAATATTCAGCCCCACCTGCAGAGGCAGATAGTGACCAGACTTGGAAGGCAAGTCAGTACAACTGTGAAAATATGTTGTGAACAAAACCCCAACACTTTCCCTTCTTCTCCTTCTTTTGCTTATATTTCAGCAAAAGTCTCCAGTGTTATCCATGCTGACAAATGTTTTTAAATTGTTAAAATGCAGTTGGTTGCCCTTATGAAAGAAAGACTCCCACCTACGATTCACTTGTTTAAAATTCCATGTTCTAACACAGTTATCACCTTATATTTGAAAAGAGAAGAACCCACTCAAACCCCCACCTCTTGATGCAAACCCTATTGAGAACTGAGATGACATTTGTGAGTGAGCAGGGCTCTGAGCCTCCATCAACATCCCAGGTTTGCTCCTCCAAGAGTGACATTTTCACCTGTACATTAATGACCACAGCTCAGCACTTTTCCAGTGTGTCCCACAGATTGTTTTCCCAAGCATTTTCAGGGATCCATTATTTAATCAGAGTTTTTCCAGCAGCANAAATGCAATGTGTAGCTTGCTCTGCAAGGGAAATAAAGAGCTGGTAAAATACACGGTTCTAGAAATATTTAAGGTGAGGGGAGGGGGTGATGGGAGAAGAAGCAGGGACAATTAGGCTTTTGAGTAGAGAGCTAGCAAACTCAGCCATGCAGATTTGCTTTGTTTCTGCACCGGTTCTGCAGAGATTCATTTCCTTCTATCCCTTTTGTTTTTTAAGTTTGTATCACAAGGTCCCAGACTGACTGCCTTAAGTTGCAACCCAAATCTATGCTATGCCCTTCTACTTCCTCAAGCCTTAAAGGACTTTTGAAGGATTCAGCCAAAGCTTTGTCCTCCCTTTTGCGTTCTTTAGTCCACCCTACTGAAACCAGCCTACCTCATGCTATGTTTGTTAATAAGGGCAAATGAATTTGAGATGGAGCCTTCAATCAGAATTGTGCTGTATCACAACTTCAGCTTCATCTTCAGCTCATACTTAGCAAAAAAGGGCAGGATACTCACATCTCCCACAGCCTGATATCTGCTTAACACGGCAGGCCCAGCCCTGCCCTTTGCTGGTCAACAAGCACAACCTGCTGATATCCCACCAAAATTCCAGTCTCAGACATGTGCACAGGGCTTAGTTAATCTCTGGGGCAAAATTCTTCTCATTTCAATGATCAGAAGCTGGAATTATTAGTCAGTGCAATTTGTTTTACATTGTGCCCACTGGATTTTCACCACAAAAGCCTGCACTGCAAGTAGCACGAGTAAGTTCTTCTATGATCATTCTTGAAATATATTTCATTTTACAATGATTAGCACATAGAATATGATAGAAACAGCTTTTAGTGATTTTTAATAAACTATTGTCCATAGCTCAGCTGGGAGGTGAGTGCTCAGCACTGGCTTGTTACCACAAGAAACACTGGGCTAGCCAAGAAGGACCAAGCCAAAGGTAAGATATAGGAAAAGAATTTACTTTTTCAATCACCTGCCAACAAAGCTGGCAAGCCTACAGTTGTGAGATTATAAAATGACGGAGAAATAAAATGCACAGCACTCATTTATCCAGTTCATTGGGGAACAACCCTTCAGAGGTAGCAAAGAGGAAGGACTTTATCAATTTTTGGACATTGGTTGAATCCAGCTGTGTAAAGGAAACAATGGAGAAATGAGCCCTCACTTGTGGGCAAGCAGAAGAGGGAGGCAGCATGGCTGGGAGGAAACCACAGGGTTTGGTGTGGGGGTAGATTTGCTCTGGCTCACAGTTTGGTCCTGGCTTTGCTGATGTTTCTGCCCAAAGGCACCACTACCATTGCCTAGGCATTTCTCAGTTTTCTGGGTTTTTTCCTCCAAAAATCTTATTGCATTCTTCTACTATGCAACTTTATTTATTAAGAGATTATATTAAGATAATTAATAAGTTAAGGGGGACTAGTCTAATGTTTGCAAGGTTTATGGACATATGCATGGCAGGTACCACCCAGAAGCCCTGGCAACTGGCAGTTTACATTCCTGAAATATGACATCATTTACACAGCAGAATCAGGGTATCTTGGAAAGGCTGAACAGCAAAGGAGGGATTTCTTCAGGACAGCATCAGGCTTAACTCCTTCTCTGCCTATTGTGGTTCTCAACATCAGAAGGATGTGGACCTGTTGGAGCAAGTCCAGGGGAGGCCATGGAGAGACCTTGAGGGCTGGAACCTCTCTGCTCTGGAGCCAGGCTGGCAGAGGTGGGGATGCTCACCTGGAGAAGAGAAGGCTCCAGGGAGAGCTCAGAGCCCCTTCCTAAAGGGACTCCAAGAGAGCTGGAGAGGGACTTTGACAAGGACCTGGAATGGCAAGACAAAGAACAGCTTCAAACTGCTAGAGACAGGGCTAGAGGGAGTATTGGGAATAAATTCTTCCCTGTAAAGGTGGGGAGGCCCTGGCACAGGGTGCCCAGACAAGCTATGGCTGCCCCATCCCTGGAAGTGTTCAAAGCCAGGTTGGAAGGGACTTGGAGCAAACTGATCTAGTGGAAGGTGTCCCTGCCCATGGCAGAGGAGTTGGAATGAGATGGTTTTTGAGTTCTTTTCCAACCCAGACCAGTTATAATTCTGTGATTCAGTGATATCAGCCCAAACACTCCCATTTTCCTGCTGAGCAATTGCTTAGTCCATCAGAAGACCTTGAAGGGTTTTCTTACACAGCCACTTAAGTTACTACTGGCATTAAAGGGGGAAAATGGGGACCTCACACCCCATGAAAAAGAAAGGAATCAGCATTTCCCAAGTTAACCCACCTGGCTCCCTTCCATCTCTGTGCCCACTTGCCACCACAGGGAAGGAAATGGTGCAACTGCAGCTCCCGGGACTGTGCAATGCCAGGGGTTGTTCCATATCCTTCTGTTACTGGGTGCTAAGTGGCCACTTCATGTCTTTCACAACTGCACCTACCAACCGTTAAATTAACATCTTGGCTGCCCATCAGGAGAATCCCTCCAACTTCAGTTCTGAGTTTCCTCATGCCCAAGGTGAGAGGTTCCACCCAGGAAAGATGGAGAAGGCACTGAGACATCCCAAAGGCATCATCCTATACTTGAAAGCTGTTTTATTAAGAGTACTTTACCACAAGTGCATTAGATATATTGCAGTAGCAATGGCATTTTGATGTGTTTTTGAAAGACCAGAAAGAGATACGATGATGTTAGGATCTCTTATAGGGAAGAAATAAAAATAAATGTACACAGTTATGAGCAATTTGGAGTCAGCCCTGCACACAGGAGAGATGGGGAAAAACTGCAAAGAGCAGGCAGCTTAGAGCCTGCTTTTACAAAGCACCAGACTGCAAAGCAGAACTCAAGGAAAATCTTCTTCAGGGTCTGTGCACCCGTAACACCTCCCTGTCCCATGCCTACCAGCTTGGCTGGCTTTACACTAAGCCTTTCCTTCACAAGACTTTGTAGAGTGGATTGAAGTGCTGCAATTCTTTCCTTGGTAAAATTTGGAGTATGTGAGTTCACAGGAGTCTATAAAAATCAGTAGCTTTTTAAGGCAGGTCTGCCCCAGGCTAAAGTTATCTAATGAGTTATTTAAAACTCTCCCACTGCAAATTGAAATAAATCAGAAATAAAATCTGGTTGAGAGAGATCATGATTGCAAAAATTCCACTGGACACCCCTCAAATAGGAATGGCCAGGCATCCCCTGAAAAAATCTTTATTTTTAAATGGTTTTGATTGCAGTAGGAAAAAAGCTTCTAGCAGCCAGTACAGAGCTAGCCAAGCTCAGAAACACTTTACAACCTCTCTGCTATGAAATCTCCATTGGAAATACCACCCGTGCCACCTCCCC
Source organism: Buphagus erythrorhynchus (assembly GCA_013400855.1). Classification (NCBI taxonomy): domain Eukaryota; kingdom Metazoa; phylum Chordata; class Aves; order Passeriformes; family Sturnidae; genus Buphagus; species Buphagus erythrorhynchus. Next base: position 34,090 of record VZTT01056183.1, read on the forward strand.
TGCTGACTCCTGCTGTTGAGGAGAGCTCAGGGAGTTTGCAGAGAGCTTGTGTCAAATGAAGGAGAGTAAGCAATGAAGGTTGTTTCTGGCAAGGGTCACACAAAGCCACACACCCCATCTTTCAGTTCAGGGATAAGCAGCATTCCCAAACCATGAATACCCACTGAGAACCCTTATAGCACATTGTGTCATTTATCAGCCAAGACTCCATTATATTAAGCAAATTACAACCAAAAGCCCCATCCAAACTGAACTGAAGGAACATAGCTTTTACATAAATATCTGTTTGATGGTTATGAGTGTGGAAACCAGCAGTTCTTCCTGGCAGGATGGAGAAGAAAGCAGCAGGGATAAAACCAGCCAAACCACTTGTTGTAACCCCAGGGAGGGCTGAAAGATTGTTTGGGAATTAAATATTGGCTGTAATGAAAAGCTTGGAAATGCAAGTGAAAAGTTTGTCTCCAACTGCTTGTTCCATGGAGGTTTTCAGAAAATACAATGTACAGATGCTTTTGCAAACTATAAGTGGGGCAGAGACACATCTGTTTCTTCTCTGAAAAAAATCTGTGGGACTTCCAGAGGTTTCTGTAACTTAAAATATCAAATAATTCATGTGAAAGCATCAGGACTCATTTAAATTTCATATTATCTAAGACATGTCTGTAAAGAAAATCTAATGCTTTTCTGTAAGTAGTGCACAAAAATCAAACTGAAGGATTATCAGAGACACAAACAAGTCTGCTTCATAGTACAATAGCTGAAACCAAGAAGGTACTAAAGGCATCACTTTAAAACCTAGAATTATTGAACTCCAGGTCAGTTTTACCCATGCAATGTAGGTTTGTAACTGTTGTTTCAGAACTTGAAGATGTTTTAATAGTATTACACTGTTAAAAACCAGGGTTTCAGTGAACAGACTTCGTGGATTTAAGTGAAATAATTGACAATTTCAGCTGAACCCAAAAAAATAAATGTTTCATTGCAAAAGCATCTGTTCTTCTTCGCATAAGTGAATACTCATGAGTGCAAACACTTCGTGTGTTCTCAAAGCTGGTGACAAAGCTCTGGTGGGCACTAACACCCAGGGAGGAATGAGCAGCAAAGGACAAACTGGTGACATCCACTCTGGAGCCCTGACTACCTTTTCCCTCCAGCTCAATCCTCTGAACCATATTTGTGGTTCCTACCATTTTTGGCCTGAATGTGCCCTTACTTCAGGATGGGGAAGAAAAGGTGTTAAGAAACAGCTCAGTCAGAGTTTCCTGAAACGTGGGGTTGTTCATTTCCATCTGTTACTGTGTGCTAAGAGCCCAATCATTTTATCCATCTTTCCCAACCAGCTTTAACAACTGTTAGAGCCTGCAGCCCTCCACAGTGCCCAATATGGCAACACCACCTGCCTGGAGCTGTAATACTTTGCTCGAGACTGATTGGCCAAGATAACGGACTTGGGCTTTCCAAAGCACATAAATACCTCAGGTGGCAGCTGTTCAACGTCTTTGACTGGATCAAAGAACTCGGGTGACACGGCTCCAAAATGCCAGCTCTCAGTCTGGTCACTCTGGTCAGCTTGGTGTCCACTGGTGAGTTGAGATTGCTGTAATGCAGCTGGGCTTGACTGGGTTTAGGCAGACAATAATGAATTATTGAAATTCACTTGAACATAAATAATGCTGAGGTGTTTTCCCTCTAGTTTCATGAAGAATGATGGTAATATGGACAGTTATGACTATTATAAAATATGGAATTAGGTGTGCATTAAGAGACATACATTGAAGTTGTTGGAGGTTTCAGAAAGAATCATAAAATCATTAAGGTTTGAAAAGACCTCTACTATCATCAAGTCCAAACATCAATCCAGCATCATTAGAAAGTAAAAATAGTTTATTTCACAAACTATTTTTAAACATCTTTATCTATAGCTTTGCTTTCTTTTTGGTGTATATACCTTAACGTAAGACATCAGGAAAAAATGGATCAAGTCAATACAGCAGGTTGTATAATGTCCTTTTACCTACAGCTTCTGAAATGACAAACTCCTTTGAGCTCATGTCTTTCACTTTACACACCCTACTTTGTACATGAACACTTTCTGTCGCACTGGACTAAGAACATGATTGAATTTTTCCTGTTTTTCCTCTTTCCCATGTGAAGTTTTCACCAAGCAGCTGGATGCACACCCACCCCAACAACAGCACCAACACTGGGCACAGATCTGCAGCGGGAACCCCACCAACCAGATCCGCGGCTGCGACAGATATGGCTGCGGGAATTTTGGTGCTGACAGGTAACACCGCGGCCTGGGCACTGCGGGGCACTTTGCTTTCCTAAATTAAATGTTCAGGCAGGAGAAAGAGTACAGTTAGACAGAACTGACATTCAGAATGAAAGAATACTGTTGTCTGCAGGACCCCTTACTGATTTTTGGGATATTGGCAATCTTACAGAAGCACAGTCATGCCACTGCTGACAACAGATGCAGGAGTGAAGGAGCAGGACCATTACATGAATTACAGACAGAGTAAAGGAAATGGAAGTATTTCAAGAATTTGTGTCATTTACCTTTGTTGCTTATACTCCAGAAATTTAACTAATACTCAGCAACACCTTACAGGAAGCTGAGTAGGTTCAATTACACAAACTAAAAATCTGTCAGCATCACTGTCTTTAAGTAGGTTCCTCATACAAAAACAGGTTATATTTCTCTGAAAAAATGCCTCCTGCATTTTCTTGTCATCTTGTCATCTCTTCTCAGGCTCTATAAGTGTCCATCTTCACAATGCAGCTTCCAAATTTCTAAGTGAGAAAATGCCAGCCAAGATTCTATTTTACATGGCACAGATGTCTTTTTAGAGGGAAAAAATTGGTACTTTTCTGTAACAGTTTGAAATACCCCATTAATTTGGGAAAATAAAAAATAAGCTTAAATTTGAAATTTCATCCCACTCTGAAGAAGGCCAGAGAAATGTGAACAACTTGTAACAAAAAAAAAAAAAAAAAAAAAAAAAAAAAAAAAAGAGAGATGCTTCAAACTTGCTACTTCTGTCCAACTTCATTGCAGGTAAAAAATTTTTGTTAGACAAGCTTCAGCTATCATCCTGCATTAAGTGACTAATTGATACATAACATCAGCCCTGAGAGATGTCCCTTATTATGTATTTCTGCCTCCAGGCACAGTGGCAAAGAAAAGCACGTGGGTGTGGACGTCATCTGCTCTGACGGAGCCACGGTGTACGCTCCTTTCAGCGGGCAGCTCTCAGGACCCATCCGGTTCTTCCATAATGGAAATGCCATTGATGATGGAGTTCAAATCAGGGGATCAGGTAAGTAATTAACAGCAAGTGTGCTGTGAGGCATGCACAAGGAATCACTTTATTTTACTTGAGCAAGGTTTCTATGGTTCTTCAATTCAAGCACAGTGTTGATTAATCTTACATTCTCTCTAGTATGCTGAAATATTGGATGACAGCACGAGTAGGATGAAGTACTTTCCTATGCTTTTCTTGGAGAGGAGGAAAGAAAGGAGTTGAAAAGCAGGTAGCAGGAAAATAACAACCCCAAATCAAAAAATAGGAAACAGTAAAAACAGAGCACCGGAAATACATCCTCAGTTTTGCTGAGAGGATGTTTTCCTGTCTCTATTTTCCAACTATTTTTTTTCCTTTTTGCCCTGGCAAATATAGTAATTTTGATTTCACCATTGTTGGTACCTTGACTACATTTCTGCTTCATCCTAACAGTCTCCAATAAGAAGCTGGCAGGGAATGCTTCTTGCTCACCCCAGGAGCAGATGGAGCTGATGTTTCCTGACCTCGCTTCCTCTCCTGTCTCTCCCAGGTTACTGTGTGAAGCTGGTCTGCATTCACCCCTTCCGGTACCACGGCCAAATTCGCAGAGGGCAAAAACTTGGGAAAATGCTGCCAATGCAAAAAGTATATCCTGGCATTATTTCTCATATCCACGTTGAGAACTGTGACCACTCTGATCCTACTCATCTGCTTACGCCTGGTAAAAAACCCTTAACAATAGAAAACACAACTCAGAACAAGAGCAGATTTGCACTCTAGGACTTGTGATACTCTTTTTGAATTTTTGTATTTAAAGCATGTTTCTTCTATGAAATAACCCTAATCTAGAAACATTACCATCCAGCTTAGGTCTACATTCAATTTACATTTCCTAAAGGATTAAAATTTTATGGAGAAAAATCCAACTACAAGCATGGGATGTAATGTCAGTATGTTCTTACCTAACTGTAAATCAAACATAGTAGTTGCAAACATGAAAGTGTTGAAACAGTCTGGAAGTTAACTTTGATGTGCTGTGTTCCTGTATTTCAAAGCTGTTCCACCATCACCACAACAGGACGGGCGCTGGGCTGCAGTGTGTGCTGGGAACCCTACCAACGAGATCAGAGGCTGTGATAAGTATGGCTGTGGATACTATGGAGCTCCAAGGTAATATAATAATTGCAACACACTGGGTTTTGTTCTACTTCTACTGAAGTAAAAGTTAAACTTTGTTTAGGTCACATAAAAATTACAGCTTTGAAGGCTTAGATTGGACTTGAGGAGACTTTTAGGCTGTCCACATTGTTCATAACCCCTCTCTGATTGAAGCTTTTTATCAGACTAAGCCATGCCTGACCTGACCTAGTGTTGGGAACAATCCTTATTCAAGTGGAAGGTTGGACTTGATGTCCTTCACACAACTAAACTTTCTGTGACTCTATGGTTTTATTTAAAGACCTGGAAGAAATGCATTTTCGTCCAACTCTAACCATGTCTACATGACATTACCTCACCTACAGCTTGGCAGATCCTTCAGCCAGTTTGCTGACGCTATTTCTGTATTTCCAGATCTCATCATGTGCTGCCTAACTTCTTTCTGTAGCACTGGGCCTGACCAGAGATTTCTGTAATGCTGTTTGTTTTCAGACGCAGTGGCAAAGGGAAGCACCGGGCAGTGGATGTCATCTGTGCTGATGGGGCCACTGTGTACGCTCCCTTCTCCGGCCAGCTCTCTGGGCCAATTAAATTCTTCCACAATGGAAATGCCATTGATGATGGAGTCCAAATCAAGGGATCAGGTAAAAAGCTGTCATTGATTTAACATTTCTTTGTCTTGAGCTCATATAGGATGCATTACCTAGCAGTTAGCCAAGTAGTTTAGCCATGTTTCCTTCTATCCACTTGCATACAGAACTTTTGCTCCTGCTACAACGCAAATAACTGAGTTCAAGCTTCTCCCTTTCCTACAGTACAAATTCCCACCTTCTCCTTGCTTCCATCTTCCCTCTTCTACCAAGTCAATGACTCCAACCACTATGTTATTTTTATGACCACAGTATTTCTGCTATTCTGGTATTTCCACTACTGCTATCTCAGTGGAAAGGACAAGACAGATATTGTCAATATTTCTGAAATTTAGTACGGATGAACAAATGCTTCATCGGCCATCGATTGTTTTCCCTCCCCTTGTTTTTTCACCAGGATTCTGTGTCAAACTACTCTGTATCCATCCCATAAGATACAATGGTGCAATTTCCAAAGGACAAGTCCTTGGGAGAATGTTGCCCATGCAAAGAGTATTTCCTGGGATCACATCTCATATTCACATTGAGAACTGCGACCACTCGGATCCTACAAGCAATCTTGAAAGGGGGAAAGGGCAAACAGATTGAAATGGAAATGCAGTAAATTCCAAATAAATCCATCTCAGCATCCAAAAGTTGTTTTTCTTCCCATGCACAACAGCTTGTATGATCGCCTATTCAATACTTTGAGCCTCACTCAAGCAGCGTCTGTTGGATGGCAACAGGGACTCACAAAACAAAAAAAAAGATTTGCGTTTTTGTTGCAATTTGCATTTACCAGAGAATCAGGAAATTAGCAATGACTAGCTATAGGCTTTCTCAAAGTGTGAAAATCCAGCTAAATGCAAACTGCTCACTCCCTCCTGTGGCAGAGAAGGTGCATTCCTGTCAGCTTCTCCCTCCAAGCACCAGCTGGACTCACTTGTTCAGATCAGGGAGAACAAATGCTCTAAAAAATCAGCACATCAAAAATCCCAATATTCATCAATGCAGGCCTATTTAACGGGAAGCTTGGAGCTAGAGCAAGCTGACATTGGACAGCTGTACTTGATTACCTTAAAGGCCTTTTCCAACCTCAGTGTTCTATGATTCGTGGCTTCACAGAAACACTGCCTTAGTGACAGGGACTGAGAGAGGGACAATATTCAAAGCAGCCTTTTAAGAGTTTTCCCCTGAACTGTAACTTTGTCACCAGTGTTTATAAATACACTGACACTCTCCTGTTGGCTGGAGAGACACAGAAGACTCCAGGACTTTCCAACAACTCCATTTTACAGTTTGCATGCCAGAAATCAGGTTTCAGGCACAAACATGAAATGACAATGACTGATTTTCCATTCTCCAGTCTCTCCAAGGTTTGTCACATAGATGGCTCCTAGCAGAGAGAACCCCAACAGGACAGAGTGCAACAGATGGATGAGCCTAGTATCAGTGCATGGATTAAACCACTTTATTACATTTCCAGTTGAAGCAAACCACACATCTCAAAAAAAATACTGTTTGTAAAGATTTCAATTTTGTGTTTAAATTATAATCCCCTGGATTATGGAAGTGCTCAGATCACAGCCTCTATTAACTAGAGTTAGATAGACGCTTCTTAACTGTGCATCAGGCAGTAAAACCTTACTGACTCAGGTCTGTGTGTCACCTTGAATCCTTGGGCTTCCAGCTGGGAACAAGTGTGTCCAAGAAAAGGGTGGTTTAACCCTTTAGCTGTAGTTTTGTGGAAGCAGGGAAGAAACTCACTCTCTACTGTGAATGCACTGGTTCTGGCTGGGGTAGTTAATTTGCTTCACAGGAGCTAGAATGGAGCTGTGGATTTGTACTGGAAACAGCATGGTAACATGGGGATGTTTTTGCTGTAGCTGAGCAGTGCCCACACAGAGCCCAGCCCTGCTCTGCTTCTCTTACTGCCCCACCAGGCAGAAGGCTGAGGGTGCAGAGTCTGGGAGATGAGATGGACAGGACAGCTGAGCTCAGCTGACCCAAGGGACATTCCACACTGCACAACATCAGGCTCAGCATATAAAGGTGGTGGAAGGAAGAGGAAGGTTTATGGGTAATGGAAACCTGCTGTCCTGGCTGATCGAAGTGGTGAATGGATTCCCTTTTTGGGGGTTGCCTGCTTGTGTGGCTCTTGCTTTACTATTAAACTCTTTATATCCAGCCATGAGTTTTCTCACTTTTACCTTCCCCATCCCTCTGGCTGTGGAGAGGCTCAGCTGACAGCCAGGGTTAAGCCACAACAGTAACAACCACCACCAGCAAATTCCTGTAGACTTCTCATTATCAACAGCAAGATGGAACAAGTGTGGCACCAAAATCATTACAGCAAAATTTATGTACATTGCATTTAAGTTTACAGTGTGCAAAATGTTAACAGAAAAATACATACTCTAATTTACATCAACGCACCATGCCCTTCACCTTTTAAGAAAATAAATATAATACAACCTTTCTCAAAAAAACAATTAATAGCAACAAGTATTAAACAGTCCTGAGTTAAAAATGTCAGGACTTACACCTCCAGCAAGCCTTTCTCTAGAAATCAGGGCTTGCACAAAACCCTGTAAGATACAGTGAGATTAGTACAGTCCATTTTGGCCTCTAAGTAACAAACTTAAGTGCTCTAAATCCTTGATTCCAAATAGAAATGGATCAAAGACAACTGTAATGCATTTGATCAATCTTTCTTACTAGCCACATTTATGAAATCCTTCTTACTTCTTAGCAATGAAAGCACGGAACAGCATTCAGAGATCAGTCTTTGATTACAAAGAAAAGCTCAAATCCAAAGCTATTCCTTAGTGTCCTGACAGTTTCCAAAGTGCTTTATTACCCACTCAAGCAATCAATCTAGAACCAAACTTAAAATCAGTAATTTTAACAAAATCTCTTTCCCATCCTTTTAACGCATAAGACAAAAGCAACATACTGTACATTGTATTCCCTAGTTTCTGTAATCTGACAAATTACTTAAAGTGCAATTTAGAATTGGACAGTTTTTTGTAAGCATAACCTTATTAACATTTTATTATACTGCCATGAATTCAGGCTAGATTATATCTGATTAACCCAGAATAGTGTATTTTAATATACAAGCTCTTACAATTAAAACATGAATAATTAAAAAATAGCTATATAAAACATCATGACAAATAATACTGTACTCAAAGTTCTATCCAGCTTTCCACTGATAGCTTTCCTAAGGGAAAATAGTTTCTCTATTCCTCTACTGACTAGATCAGAAAGAGTAAACAAAGACATAAAAAAAAACCCAAGCCCACTTTATAGTAAATTGAATGTTTACATTGAAGCTCAGAGAAGCCCTAATTCACTGAAGTTTTGAAGCAGCTGTAAACCAGAGACATACTTTCAGAACTGTTAATTACAGCTAAATCTATTTTCTATTTCAATATACAATTAATATTGTAGAGTGCTTTGCTCTTAGTCTAATAGAGGTTTTGTCAAGGAAGAAAAACTCAAATCTGGAAGAAAGTTTTCACATTTAATTTTTAAATTTTTTATTTGCATAGAAAGCAACACACCGATTCCACCATTTTATCCACACAGAGAATTTACCACGTTGGCATCATATCAGGAAACCACATTCTTCCAAGGTGTTTGGAGACTTCCAGATGAAGCCGATCTAAGCTGTAATCACTATCTGGAATCAGCACCTCCTCCATTATGGAAAGCTGAGTAAGCCTGCCCCCACACATCTTTACAAATTCAATAAAACCCCTGCAGGTGACTTCACACTCCCCCAGCCCCATGGCTGTTAAGTTCTTACAGCGCTCAGCAATCTGGATGAGTTCATCATCCAAAGGTTGAAGTCCATTGGCACACACGACCAGCTCGATCAGCCTGGGGCAGTTCATGCCAATGCGACCCAGCATTGCCTTGCTCACTGCACGACCGAAGTACAGGTGTGTAACAGGTGTTTCCTCTCTGAAGAAAGCATCAAATTCATCTTCATACAAGAAGAAATACATCACAATGTTGACTTTAGGGGAGTGTTTAACAAGAGCATCCCAGCTTTGCTTTTTAATGGTGTGAAATTGAACTTGTCCAGGATTTTCACTCACAACGTCAATGCGGAGGTGCTCGAGATCAACGTGTTTTTCACTTGAAAGAGCCAGCAGCAGTTCATCACTTAATATGTAGTAGTTCAAAGCCAGCTCCTTAAGTCCATGACACTGATCAGCCACACAAAGAATGCCTGGGGAACAAAAAAATTTACTCTCTAAAATGAAAAGCGAATATAAGCACAGTTGTTCTCTGTAAAGTTGGCCTGAGTTTTCATGCTTATATCTAAAGCCCATGAAATACCCAAGTTCTATGTATCCACAACCTTTTACAGGGTTTGGGTCATTAACACTTCAAAAGACTAAAACACTAGCAGAAGACACAAGTCACGTTCATCTTGGATCTGCATTTGCCCCTCCCTATGCAGATTTCCTCAACTTTGAAGAAGCATCTGAAATTAGGCCAGATTCAGCTACCATTCCCTTCCCTAATACTCATTCCTTCAACTTTCAACTATTTAAATCACCACCACCCAGTTTAACATCTACATCCTTCCATGAATTAAGATCTAAATAATGCTAACTCCTCCTAATCTGCTGGAATATGAAGTACACAGATTAAGTCACCTTCTGTGGACTCCAGAAAAGAATACAGGAATACAGACTCCCAGACTCCCTTCCCCCAGCACTAGGGTTTCAGGAGAAAGGCAAGTGAGAAGGGACTCTGAAGCCCTCTGAACTTTCAGCAAGGCTGTATTTTGAAGGGAGTGAGCTCTTCACCAATCAATGAGGAAGTTACCAGTCCCAGATCTGGACACAAGGGCACTCTGGAAACTGGAAACACTCACAGTCTTACACCACAGGTTTCTGAAATTTGTACACACTCACAGCACCTTGCAAAACCATTACTGACAACTGTTATGATCTCCTTTATCCCATCCCACTAAGTACAAGTTGATTCATGGATCAGGGATTCTGTGGTGTTCCCATAGAACACTGATTAGTTAAGTTTACAAATCTGCACACATTAAGGAGCACCCATTTGGTTACCCTCACATACTAAAGCAGAGAACATCACATCCTCTGAGCATGTGTGAAAGGCCTGCACTAATTTTGGAGGCTTTTCCTCCTCAAGGCCTATCATCAGAGGTAGCAAAGCAGCTGGAGAGAATGAAAAAAAATCTCCAGGATTCCAGAAGATGCAGTCACATGAGTAGCATCCCCACCTTCATCAACCCAACTCATTCACTAACAGTCACCTTCTTCTTCACCATCCAACTGTCCAAACTCAAGACTAAGTCAATTATGATGCTTTATGACTCCATTTTTCACAAGCATTCAGTACTCACCAGCAGGTGAAACATGAGGACAGCTGCTCATTTTTAGCAGTTTTAGAGTATCACTGTTGTTAGCAACAAGAACCTTCAAGGAAGGATCATCAAGGGGTGTGTCATCTATCTTGATTGATGATAATGACTTGGAGTTCACAAAAACTACTGTCAGTGCTGATGCAAAATGAGCCTATTTGGAGAAAATGAAAGAGGGGAAAAAAAATCTTATGAAAAGATGGGCAAAACTTCAGTGCTTTAACCTCATGTTCTACACAGGCAGAAAGTACAAAAATAAACACTTCCCATGGATCCCCATTATCAGGTAACAAAGGATTATTTCAACATAAACAGAGGGGATCTTTGTTTAAAAACATGGTGCTGCATGTGATGAAATTAACCTTACACTCATCATTTATCTACTTTGATTTATCCTTTCACTGTAACACATTGATAACTACAGGGATAACTGGCCACAGTAATGAGACTGAAGTATCTGGAGTTTTTCTGCAGAAAAAAAGAAACGGCCTTTATTTTCCAGAAAGTAACTCTTCTGTTACCTCAAAGTAACTACAGACTGTTTCTCTGGTAATAAAAATTACCATCAACTGAAGAACAGAACATAAAGCTAAAGTGGTTTAAGAGCCAATTAAAATATGCTATTACAGTTCATAGAACCTTACCTTAGAGACATTCATGAAGCTTGGTTTTGCTGTAGATATCAAACCCAATGTTTTGATAGAACAGTTCACCAACTGAGAAAGGATGTCACAGGCTGCTTCTGCTGACTCAGTACTACTATCAACCTATAAAAGCAATTTAAAAATAGTGAAGTCATTCTGCAGCATTATTTAGAAAACAGCACCATGGATACCCAAGACTGCAGGTTCCACATCTACTCAGCTTACTGCTCCAGACTGCAATCATCAAAGGCACAAAGTGCAACACTGACAGGAAATTTCAAGACCAGAAAGAGTTCAGGGAAATTACTATTAGAAGTGATTGCTGGGTAATTCTAGTACGAACACATACCTTAAATCTAAGTCTTGTCTTCATATAACCTCATGTTACTGCAAGAGTACTGATGCTACGAAACACAGTGATACACATGCATTTTTCAAAATGCTGATTTTTAGAGCCCAAAAAAGACTTGACAAAGTCTTTGCTTGAGCAAACTAATCCATTTTATCTACATCAACAACACCTTTGCATTTTAAATAATAAACTGATTCAAAATTCATAAGCCTGAAGAGTAACTTTGAACAAATCTCTTATTTTGCCACACCTTCCACCTCTGTTTTGCATGATATTTGCTATTTCTTTACTCTGCAGAGGTTAGAGTGTAGAAAATTGGATGAAACTGTCTGCACATGTGGAAAAGTTGCAGTAGTTGCATTTTTAAGCATAAGACTTGCCAGGTACAACTCTTAAGGCAGCTGACACAGAGCAGCTGCATCCCTCGTGCTAGTGACGTGACACTGACCCTGACCCTCTGCTCATCCACAGCTTACCTTGAAGCTGACGTACTGCAGATGGTCAGCGTGCCTCTTGATAATCTGCTGAATGAGATCCGGATGTGTAGACTTTAAATAAGAAGTGGCTGGCTGGCTAAGTTCAAATTCAAATCTCCTCCAGAGATCTGGGATGTGAAAAACTTCATTCCACCTTCGACAAACAGAAGATGCCCTGGCTCGATCCACTAAAGTCAGGAACTGAAAAACACGCAGAATCACGTGGTGTGGAAGGCTGCCCCAGTCCATTGAGGTGCACGGGTCAGATTCCCCAAGCCCTGAGCCATATAAACTAGTTTTCTGTTTTTTGCTTGTCTGTGATGTTCCAGGAGCTTCAGTTCCAGCCACCACCTTCTGCCCAGCTCTCTTCATCATGAAAGTTTCAGATTGTAACAATCCAACGTATTCAAACTGCACAGGTTCCTGAAACGTCTCACATACAATAGGTCTCTAGAAAAACACAGAGGATTAGTGGAGGAAAGAAGAAAGAGCACTGGAAACACAGTAAGAGATAAGTTAATAAAATTTAAATATAGCATGTTATTTTGAAAAGAAGCATATCCATATGGCAATATCCAGTGCACAGATGTTGGCAAGGACCTTCTCTCTCAATACCTTTAATTTTGTACAACTTGGATTGAATCTGGAGAACTTGGCCTTGTTAATTTACCAAGTGTAGTTTTATGTAGTAGTATTTCATAATACATAAAGCATTTTGTAGGGAACAAGAAGTATTTAACAGCAATTTAATTCAGAAGTAGAAAATTGATTGTTTAAATTTAAACTCGGTTGACAAACTACAGAATCTACTCATGATCTCTAAAAAGGTGTATCAACTAAAAAACTTAATTCATAAATTCCGTTTTTAAACACAGATAAACCTGGAACAGACATGTTCAGAAGAGTCAGATGGAAAAGTTTTGCCCACTTTCCCCAGGATTTTTTTTTCCCAAATAATGTCAAGCAGAGGAAAGCATACAACTAACAATAAAAAACTTCAGAGGCCACTTATCAAAGCAGGGCAAAGTAAGAGGGGCTCACATGTAGCTTTTCAGCAGGAAAAGGACAGTGACCTTGGAAATCAGCAAACGGCACCAATCTACTTCAGCAAGGGACATTTGCCTCGCAAGCCAGAGCTCTGAAGAGCAGCATAAGAAAAAAGCTCCACTTTCACAAGCTGAAGCAGTGCAATCTAACCAAGTCCATTCTAGACTGAATTCTGTTGTTCAGTCAATTTTCAACAATTCTCTTTGCCACTTCATTTTAGTACAGGTTGAGGCCTCTTCTCAAATGTCCCACTAACCAGATGTTCATCCAGACCTTCTCTCTTCCCAGCCTGTGTGAAGTGAGTATTTTCAAAGCAACCATGTGTTTTTCAAGAAAGAACAGAGCAAATTATCTATTTTTACTGAACAAACTCCAATGGCAACCCCTACAGCTCACTTTTTCTGGACTGAAAATTTTCCATACTGTCTTCATCATGGGGGGGAGGAGAAAAGGAAGAAAAAAAAAACCCCATAAATCCCTGTATTGCAAGAACAGCTGCCAAAGTACATACTATTGTATCAAAAATTTACCTGGCATTCTCCCCAATCTATAAAACCTGATCTGTTTGGCTCATGAGTGTCTGACAAATTCCATTTTTATGAAAACAAAGCACATGCATTCTTTGAGAAGCTGGAAAAAAACAATGTAGCCAATTTATTACGGGCTGTTCATATGACCAGCTTCACTACTGCTTGACTTCCTGACAAATTCTCAGTCACCAAGAAATTTATTTTAGCAGTTGTTATACATATTCACCCAGTCTATTTAAATTTCCATTAGTGATTGGAATCAGCAATATATGCAAAAGGATAAGCCAGCAACACTCTTTAAATTATATTAAATAATAGTTTTTCTTCCCCGAGTAGACACACGGCTTACATTAACAGTGTTACTAATGTAATGATGAGCCAGGCCCAGCATGAATAAACATTTTGCTATTAGACCATCAAGTTATCATCCACACAACCATGTTTTATGACTTTAGACTACTTTAAGTCACACAACAAATGGGCATTCCAAACCATTAAGTGTGGATGTAGTAATTAACCATTATAAAACTCTATCTTACAGCTGCTCATAGCCTTGCTAAATTTAGTAAAGGCTAACTACCTTTTGAGTAAAATATACCTGTTGCTTGTTTTTCCTCCTCCCTACTTGAGAGGAATTACAGAGTTGGCTGTTTCCTAAAACAAAAGTCCAGAACCAAAAATTGAAATTGAACAAATGCTTTTGTTTGAGAAGCTTCTCCTTGCTAGTGCTATTCTCATGCAGATCTGCAACATCTTAGTTAAATATAGGTTTCTGATAAAAATGGAAATTTCTCCTATCTTATTTGAAACTTACTTGAACTCCATGGGTGCCAATTTGGCTCCAACAAAAAAGTTCTGACAATTGAGAAAAACCAGAAAGGGTATTTCCCTAAACCACAGGTCACGCTACAGACCAGAAACAGCACTCCAGATGCAGGAAGAGATGCAGCAAGGTATTTCTGGTGTACACAGCATCTATGCTCTGCCTGCTGGAATTTGGCCAGAACTTGTTCTTGTTGCTACAGCCTTTAGAAACTGCTATCTCCAGAATTTCTATGTTTAATGTTCTACACTACAGTCCTTTATATCTAGCAAAATGAATTCCTATTATTCACTGTGGGACGCAAAGCCAGAAAAAGGTTCCATTAGTTATGCATTGTAACGTTTTTAACAAACATGAAGCCCCAATATTTACTGCAAAAATAAGAATCTTTATTTCATTTTGAATACTTTATGAACAGTACCTATTTTAAAGCACAACAGAACTTGACTAAATTACAGTCCCATGTGACATAACCCAGGTAGCATTCAAATGAGAGGCTCACACTCACACACACATCCCCCTACCTCCAAAGAATGTGGAGGCTCCTGTCAAGTTACCAGCACCTTTCTGGTATCTGAACATCCATCCCACTGTTGAGTCATCCCGTATGTGTGCATGGATTCCTTAACCAGAAGGCAGGGACGGTTCCCAGAAGATGAACTGACCTGTGAAGCCACCAACCAAAGAAAAACTGTTCTGCAGTGCCTGGGAAACCCATAGGAAGGACTAACATCTGTAAACAGGGAGGTGTAATTCTGGAACAAAGACTGAGACAAACAATACCCACTGCTTTGTAGGGCAGATGTGGAAGCAGAGCAACAGAATGTAACAAGCAAATTCGTTTTACTAAACATTATCTGAAAAATACCATTTAACTAACAGGAAGTTGTAATTGTTGGCAAAGAAATAGCTTTTGCATTATCTACAGTTTTAGTCACATGAGCACTCTCTTGCAACACAGATACACCTCTGAATTCTTGACTATCATCCAAAGAAAACTACAAACCTTGATAACAATTGTGGGGTTTTTTCAGCCTACTCTATACCAAAACCATGTGAATCAAATAAAAATAGACAGGACCTCTAATACCTTGACATTTAAAGACTCTTGGCTTTAAACTTTACTCACTTTTACTCCAGAATTATGCTTTCTGCACTATGTTAATCTTGACAGTAAACAAACAATTTTCGTTAATTAAACTGTATCTGGAAAAAAACTATCAATAATGTACAAATATTCTCCCACATACTAACGAAAAAACTATCCTGTGTCTTAGTATGACAGAGTATCTTGGTGCACTATGAGAAAATAGACCCAAAGCCCCCATATCAAGTTACCCAATTTACATTATCTGAAGATGCTTTAATGGAAAGCTACAGGAACAGCAACATTCACCTCACTAAATCATGACAGGTTTTAGAAACAGAAGATGTTTACCAGGTATTGTGTTCAACCAGTAATAACATCTTTAGAAACCTTACAATGCTGAACTACTCAACTTTTCTTTAAAAATGGGACAAGACTTTGGATTTTCCCAAGTCATATAATAATTTTTTGGAAAAACTACTCGGTTAATGTCAGCTTTATAGATGCCAAGCTTAACGAAGGTGTAGTATTTATTATTTATGAATACATGAAAAGTAGCCCTCATCTACCACACAAAACCAAACTCAAGTACTGCAATCTGTGCAAGTAATGCTGCTGCTCAGCTCACGCACCAGAAAATTTAGAGCTAAGTAGTCATGCTTATCTACAAAGAGAAAGCTGATACTCATTAGTAATTCTGTTTGTGGGTGGCACCTGAAGAAATCTGTCATTTATGGTGGCCTTGCATTGCACAGTCTACAAGTATCACATGTTCTCTCTCCTGTGAAGTCAGCAGAGTCTGTACAGCACATAGAATTCATTTTCGTAAGTACTGTCAGTGTCTAACAAATAAAAGGTTTATAATGCCACATATAAACAGCATGCTGAAATAACATTATAATTGAGAGCACAAAACACTGAGATGCAATTTAAAGATTCAACAGAGAAGTATTAAGTTTATAAACCACTTATTTTGAAGCAACTTCCTTACCTAAAGAATGCTTCCAAGTCACAATAGGCAATAAATGAATGAACTGAGGCAGCTGCAGCCATGGGGCACTCACATGCATCTGTCTGCTTTCCCCTCCTGTCCAGATAAAAAGCCACAAAAATCTGTGTTAGTTTTGGAAAAAAAAAAAAATCTTCACATTTCACCCAATGCAAAAATGATGGGGAAATACGTTGACATCAATTTATAAATTTTCTTGCTTTTGTAAAGGAGCTTGGGGGGGATCATCTTAGCACAAGGTAGCTTATCCCACAATGCAAATATTGTCACTGACAGAAACATGAGGTCAGATTAAAAATAAAAGTGATGGGAAACAAATGTTGCAACTCCATTTACATTTATTGATCAACAGTACAATGTAAACAGCAAGTTATTCAGTATTTGCATTATCATTACCACGCTAGTGAATCTGGTAAACAACACTGCAGCTACTAAAGTAATCTAAAAGAGTCATGAAAAACAGAGAAAAAAAACCCACCCAAATGTTTTTTCCTGCCTTCTTCCCTTCTATGGCCAGGCTGTCTAATGGCCTGGAGAACCGTGTGATGAACCAACAGAGGCCACATGGCTCAGCTTCCTACCACAAACGGGCACAGCCCTCGCCAGCACCTGCCCGGGCCTGGCTGCAGTCACACGGCAGGAGCTGCTCCCGACAACAACAAAGCGCCCAGCCTGCAGCCACCTCCCTGTTTACGAGCTCCCAGAACCCAGGTGACAGCACGGGCCACCTGGGCAGGTGGATCACAAGGCACTGCATCAAGGAGTTCACATTAAAAGTCCCTTGCCTCCCTCCACATTATTTTCTTTTAATATGAAATTACAGGTAAATTTGTGAGAGTCTTCCATCACATGTAATCACAAAAAGCTTTACCCCTAGAAACATCATGAAAAAACTTACTTTATAAAAACACAAGAAAAACCTGAAATTTTCGTTGTGATAAGCTTTACATTGCTTTAAATACCCTATTATGGGGGTGGGGGATGCGGATCCTTCCACCTGTTCTGAGCTCAGGATTTCAATATTCTTCCCAACACTCCTCATGTGGCCACAGGCAAAAGTAATTACTAACAGTCAACTGACATCCAAAAATTAAGGAAAGGACAGTCATATCCTTTGATACAATTATTACTATAAAATACAGGTAGTCTTTATTGACTACAATGCTCAGTAGGCTTCTGAATTTCACGGAGATGGGACTGGTTACCTGCAATAACCAAATAACCAAGAGTACCCTGAGGAAAAGAGCTTCTCTTGAACAGACCTGTCCTAAGACCCCTCAGTAGAGAAGGAAGTTCATACTTTTACATTGCAAATAAGAACTAGCAGAATTTTGGATAATACATTAAGAAAAAGAAAAGTTACTGAAAGTGACTCTTAGCAATAAAAATATAATCTGTCTAAGGGTGTCTAAGGCCACAAGAACCATCCAAAGCAATGTAAATCATGTTACCTTATATAAGCAGAAATGTATATAATAAAATATTATAGTTATCAGAGATGCAATCAAATACAAGCTTGTTATGCAAACAACAGTAAATTGTTATCTAAGGTAATTATCCAAATGATTATCAAAGATAAACAAGAGCAACACAGCCATTGAAATGAAACACTTTGATAACTGCTGAGGTTCATCAAATCTATTCATATCCTCATTTGTCTAAAGCGAAGTATCAAAACTTGGTGCTCGCCCCCCATACAGCTCTACCTGTGATCGAGTATTTTGACAGCTGCACTTATCCTACCCAAGCTACCTCAAATCCACTAAAGGCAACGGGACTCAGAAAAAATCAAGTTAATTAACTGTTTCTGCAACTTATTCAGCCAACAGAGCTGTAAACTTCTGCTAAAATTAAGATGTTAAAACCTCTCCCGTGACATATAGAGGCTTGGTGGTGGATTTGAAAAGTGGACAGCAGTCACTCTGTTAAACAAGCACTACTCCTCAGGCTGCAACATCAGTTCAAAAAAAGGTTTTACTATTGTAACCAAACAGTAACTCTTCCTCTGATTTCTCGACTTCCCTTCCAATTCTCCACACCGGGTTGCAACAGGAATTAATAAAACACCATAAAATCAGGTTTCTACTAGAAACGGTAGCAACCAAACACAAATGCAGCAAAAATTTGAGTTCCTGAAAAATAAAAACCCTTCCAGATAACCAAGCTTGGAAATATTCTGGGATAGAGCAGGCATCTTGGTAATTAAGCTTTAACTTTCTAACACCTGCAAATTAATGTTTACGGACCTGCCTTACACAGGCTGAAATACCGGTGCCATTAATCACAGTGTCTTTAAAGAAATCGGAGCTCAGCACCCGAGGCCACCCCCTCACCACGTTAAGAACTGCCAGAACGTTAAGGAACGTTCAGAGTCTGTCTGGGGTACAAGAGCAGCACAAGGCAGGCAGCCCTGGACAACTGCTGCCACCACAAATTCAACCACTGAGTATGGTGCAAAACAAAGCTAAAAAACACATTTTCAACCCAAGTCTCAAAAGAGCTAGTCCTTGAGGATTATGAGCTCAGAGATTAAGCTTCTTCTTCATCCATATCAGACTTTTAATGGGTGGCATTTTTGCTTCTGAAAAGGATTATTTATTTATTTTTAATCACTCCTCATTTTTCTCAAAACTGCCTCTGACTCAAGGGTTTTACCACATTTTTAGTACGTTTATGACAATCCCTCAGAGTTCTAAAAATAACCACATTCAGCTGAACATCCTAGTGCTTGCATTAATTTTAACTGAAGAAATACAAATGCATTGCCACTTTTAGTACTATTTCGGTGATGAAACTTAGATATTGGACTTCTACTGATGCATTATTTTCAGAAGGAAGCCACTTTCCTGTCCCCAACGCCCAAGACCCCTCGTTTTACTCAATGACACATCTAAAGCTGCACAGCTCTTTAGAAAAGCTCTCCTGAAGGTTCATCTCCATGCCTACGGCAGGAATGAAAAATAATTGTTACTTCCACAGGTTTTCTTGAAACCTTCCTACCCGACTTTAACAAGCCATTTAAGCTGTTTACATGGGAAAATCAGCTCTCAGGCACCGCGCTCCCGCAGCTCGGCGAGAGCTCCCGGGACAGCACAAACCCAAGGTACCACGCACCGAGCCCCTCACGAGGCTTGGCGCTCAGGGAGAATTTAAGTCTCCAGGCGCGGAGTGCGTCTGTCTATCTGCCTGTCTGTCTATTTGCCCATCTGTCTGTCTCTCTGCCTATTTGTCCGTCTGTCTGTCTGCCTGTCTGTCTGCCCGTCTGTCTCCGCAACCCGGGCCGCCCCCGCGGCC
>VZTT01056183.1:53898-87496 GCA_013400855.1 Buphagus erythrorhynchus
AGCCGCGGCCCCGCCGCCCCAGCGCAGGCGCCGGGCGAGGCCGCGGGCGGCGGGCACGTGACGGCGGCGCCATTTCACGGCGGCCGCCTTGGGCCCGCGGGTAAAATGGGGGGGCCGAGGTGTGGGCTGTGGAGCCAGCCGCGACCCCCGGCAGCCCCACAGGGACGGGTTCTGCTCGTGGCCCTCGCCAGTCCCCCACAGACCAGGAGGCTGTTGCTTTCCCCTCAGTAGGCCTCCATCTCAGAATCACGCAATCACTTAGGTCGGAAAAGACCTCTGCGATCATCGAGTCCAACCTGTGACTGAGCGCCAACTTGTCAAACAGACCGTGGCACTGATAGGAAGAATGTGTGGGCATGTCTTTCCAAGAAATTCCATGGGTGAGGGTGTGGGCGTTAACGTCTTCAAAATAGGTTGTCATGTTTCTACCCACTTCAAGACGCACGTTTCTTACAGAACCCAGTTTGAAACAAACAAATGGGTCTGCACAAGCCAGAGTTTCTGAACTTTGGGGTAAAATGACAGGTTCAAGGGCGGTATGTGGTAGGCGGTTCGGGAAGGCTGTACCTTCCTAGTGCCTCAGCTAGGAAAGGAAGAGGACGACATGCGGGTGGGAGGTTAGGATAAAAGGAGGCTGCGCCCTCCAAAACCAAGAGAGAGGGAAGACCCCGCGGGCATGTGCCTCAATGGACTCTTACCCTTTTATTGGAATAAAGATGCAGGGCTCTTCTGTCTCCTTTATGGACACTGGCTTTTCCTAGCATGATCTTACATACAGCACTGAGTGTCATGTCCAGCTTTTCCTTTAACATCGCCAGGGATGGTGACTCCGCCTCCGTGGGCAGCCCATTCCAATGTCTGATGACATTTTCTGGGAAGAAATTCTTCCTAATGCCCAACCTAAACCATCCCTGGTCTTGCTTCAGACCATGTTCTCTTGTCCTATTGCTGATTGCCTGGTCCCTGACTCCCACCTGGCTGAACCCTCCTGTCAGGGACTTGTACTCCACAGGAAGGTCCCCCTTGAGTCCCCTCATCCCCAGGCTGAGCCCCAGAGCTTCCTCAGCTGCTCCTCACCAGACCTGTGCTCCAGACCCTGCCCCGTTGCTGTTCTCTGGACCCGCTCCAGTCCTCCAGTGTCTGTGAAGTGAGGGCATCAGAACTGGACACAGCGCTGGAGGTGTGGCCTCACCAGTACCAACTACAGGGGTCAGTCCCTTCTCTGGTCCCAGTGGCCACACTGTTGCTGATACAGGCTAAGTCCCGTTGTCCTTGGCCACCTGGGCACACACTGGCTCAACATTCATTTCCTGCCACGTGTATTTTCCATCATTTCCTGACGTGAAGTGCCTGTAAGCCTGCATCATCCTTGAGCTGGGGCAGCCCTAGCCTTGGAAACTGCCCCAAGAGCCTCTTCCAGAGGCTGTTCCTTCCAGGCAGAGCCATCCCCTGCCCTTCCTATGGAGGCTAGGCATAGAATCATCTACTCAAAGAAGGATGGGGTACAGGCAACTATTACTGATTTCTAGCAATCTTTTGGCCAAAAAGGCCCCCATTCCGAACAGCAAGGCTTTCCCTGCTTGCTGTATGTATCCTGTCTGGGGCCTCTCCAGAGCACCCCACTGAGGGCTAGCACTGCATCATGTCCAAACTGAAGATGCCCAAAGTATGCCTTTTAATTTGTTAACTGAAGCATATTTTTTAAAAACCTTGTAGATTTGATCTTTGCAGACTCACTGCGTAACAGTTCATCACTAATCAGTGAATCAGCTGCTTTATTATAGCAGTTATATCTAGCTGTATCTGAACAATGGAGCTTTTATTACCAACTGCAAAACACTTGCAGCCACCGATTTCCTGGCTCTTGTATATAGCAATTATTTACCAATAATAAGCCTTTTTATATTTTTTTATGAAGTGGTAATGCTAAACATGTGCAGCATTTCCATGGTAGATTATATCTGCCTTACATAAAACCAAAGCGGGCAAAAGTTAACTGACTATTTGTGTTACATCAAAATACAGTTTATTCCCACACATCTAAAAACCTAGAAAATTAGCATGTTGAAAGGCTAATGAAACAAACTGAAAGGAATATTTGTCATACAGTCACTGTACATGACATCTTCAAATTCCTCAGTTCTTAAGTCATTTTCAGTTTCCTCAGAAAGACAAAATGCACTCTTAAAATAAATACAGTTTAGAAAATCTACCAAAATTACTCTTATCTATATGGTTCTTGACTGCTTTATTCAGAGTTTACAGGAAGTGGGAGATTAGGTTCCAGGTAATTTTTTCAAATATTTTGTCCCTAGTAGATGGTTTAAAACTGATTTTTTTTTTCAGTAAATACTGCTATGAAAACCATTTTCAGCTTAGTAGTTACTCTCTGTAGACAGTAGTAGAGGATAGATTGTAAACAGAGATTAATGCAGATTTGAAGCTGCTATCTAAATCCATCAGTCATGGGTTTCTCTGGTGCATTGCCAATAACCTTTGGGCTGCTGTGCAGGAACAAGTTCAAATGTACTTTAGAAAGATTCATGTAGGCTAATCTCTAAGGCTTTCTGTATAGAAGAATTTCCTGTTTTGATCTGGTCTAGCAGAAACACATTTTATACTTAACTTAAAATGGACAAGTATAAAATAGTATGGAGGAATTCTATGCATTTTATAGCTGTAGTCATTATTGCTCAAATTCTTATAGATATGAATTTAAAGCAAAAAAAATCAGCTATAGATTTGACAGTACTGGAAGGAAATAGGCACAAACATGGGCCCACCCAGGAGATTCTGTCTTCTACTCATACCCCAGGGGCCTGATACAGAGCTTCTGCTGGTGTCTCCAAATCCTTCCTCTCATACACAAGATGCAAGGATGAAGGGAAATTGCATCACTGGATCATAGACCCACAGAATGGTTTGGGTTGGAAAGGACTTTGAAGGTCAAGCTACTCTAACCCCTTGCCATGGGCAGGGACCTTCCCCTAGACCAGGCTGCTCAGAGCCCCATCCAGCCTGGCCCAGATACAGGCAGGTTTACTGGCTACAGGCCCTACTTACCTAAGCCATTACTGCCCATGTCATCCAGCCACTCAACGTTGAGCTTAGCCTTCCTCCTGTGGTTGTCTCTCCTCAAACCAGATTTACAGAAAGACACAGTTTACTCACTCCCCATGTTTATGGTGACTACAGTAATGTTTTGCATAGTAATTCACACAGGTTTCAAAATACATACTCTTCTGTACTTTGATCAAGAATGATACTCAATTTTTTATCACTGGGCTTTGAAGTAGTAATCAAGAAAAACAGTTTGAATAAAGCCATGAGTTAATTAGTATAAGAAAGCTTTCAGGAAATCAAAATTTCCCTGAGACCAAAGAATGAATGTGTATCAATTCGGAATCAGTATGCCATGAACTTGAAAGCTTTACAAAGACTGTGTGAAAAGTCTAGAAATTATTGACCATTTCTTAACTAACATTTCTTTACATTTTTTTAACAGACAGACTGCAAAAGTGAGAGGAGAGAGTACAGAAAAAAAAAGGAAATAAGGATGTTTATTGTAATATCATGCCATACAGTACATTGTGCTGTACAAAACCAGTTCATAGAGGGAGTTCTCAAAAAGAACTCATCACTAGCTTTTTTGACACTCTTACTTTGGCATAGCTGAACTTCATTGCAGGGCTTAGACATTTTAAAGCAAGCTCTGCTTCATTTTCATCATGATCATGATTCTGACAAATCCACATAACCAAAGGACACAACTCAACTCTCGGTTGAGTGCTGTCCTCAGCTCTTGGACAATCACAGAGGAAGCCATAGTGCTGGGCTTTGGCTGGAATTTCACTCAGGCTCCATCATTTCCATGCTGAAGGGTATTTAGGGTCAGTCTTAGCTTCTCTCTGAAAGCAGTTGCATTGTATCAATGTGCTAAGCCAAATAAATCCTATATTGTAGCCATTCCTTTTAAAAGTTTAATTATATTTCTTAATTCAAAACCCAAGTACTTAAACTCTGTGATCATACTCTGCAGTTTTAACAATTTAAACACTAACACTGCAGAATGGAGCAGTGAATGAGACTCATACCCCAGAAAGTAGGTTAGTATGTCGTGTTTGCTGGAAGCTCACGAGCTGCTCTGCTAGACACCAGCTGCTGCACAGGCAGACAGCAAGAAACAGCCTGTCTTGGGAATAGAAATCACCCAAGTTATTTTGTAAAGGTTTCTAGTGTACACACTGAACCTGAAGTACAATTAGGAAAACAATGTCTTTTCTATATGCCTCTGTAAAAGCCTTCCTTTATAATTATGAGGTAAAACATGGGTTTATATGAACAAATCTTTATGAGATGCACTTTCAGAAATGCAACAGAGGTCTAATATTGTCTTTCCAGAAATAAGCATGAATCACTGAAGGGAGTAACTCTTAAGTGTGTTGCAATCCACTCCTGTTGTTTAATTCTGTCATTCTATAAGATGTTATATTATAGTTCCTATATATATATGTATGCTAGACATATGTTGTAGACAAAATTGCTAATAGGTACAGTTAACAGTGCCCATCAAACTGCAAAATACAATAAGAAAATTATTGATAGAGGTGCTGTTTGTCCTTTCTGTTGAAAGAGCCACCACAAAGGTATATTAATAGTTTATAATTTGTCTGAAAATAAACTGTGTGGAGAAACTGCTGTATTCCTGTACTGTATATGGTGTACTGTAGGCATGGTGTTCAAACTCCATTGGGCCGTGTTTTATTCTTTAAATATATACACACACACACACGCACGCACACACACACACACACGTATATATATCTATATATGCATATATATATATATATATGTATAAAATCTCTTGCAAAAACCCCGGTTTTTCAATCATTAACTCATTAACTTTTGGAAGAAGGTTGCAGTATGATGAGGGCTGGCTGGGAGCCAGGGGACTGGCAGCCAGCTGGGCAGGGGTCACTACCCAGCTCAGCAATCCGGGTTCAGCCGCATCATGGAGCAGGTCCCTGGGGGGGAGGCAGGTCCGTGGTCAAGCCAGGTCAGGATTCCTGGCCAGGCTCGGGGTGGGCAGTGGCTCTAGCACAAGCTCCTGCTTTGCTCAGGGAGGGATTGACAGGCAAGATCTGAGCTTAAATGGGCACTTGGGGCCCTGGGGCAAGGCTGGGGGTGAGTCCTGTGCTGCTCAGGGCTGTTAGTGCCTATTAGGTTATTAATGTATTAGTGCTGTGACACTTTCAATGGGTAACTGCCCACTAATCTGTAAAGCACAGGTTATTTGATCCTCTGACTCAGTATTATCTAAGCAGAGTTAAAAATAACCTGCCAGCTAATTCAGCTTCTGTTTATTGGTGTTGGTATGGAGATCACGGTGTGTGTGACCTGAGTAATGAAATCCTCTGAAATGGCCATATCCACTGAGGTTCTGATAAATGTGTTTGAGTTGAGCACACAAAAAATTGTCTTTAAGATGCCATCTTTAATACTTTTGGTTCTGATTACCCTCTTTAACAAATAGATGCCCTTCACACTGCGAAAACATAGGCCTTAGAGTGAGACTGTCCATAGCAGGCAGCTGAAGATTTGATTTGATCAGAAAAATAGCTGATAAAAGACATACCTGATAAGTCAGCACCTGATATAGTGGCAAACATTTTGAACTTTAATATCAGAAAATACCAGAAAAACCTTTGTAGTTTTATAACTGAGTTATAGCTTGGCAAAGCTGCTTATGAAGCCTCCAGAAACCTCTTTGGAAGATCTCAGAGCAGGTAAGAAAATTTTGGATAAGGATGGTGTGGACATACAAGATCATGCTTCAGATTAGTGGAGGGGATTCAACAACTGTGCAAGTTACACTTCAATTGTATATTGCGATCATTCATGCTCTCTTTATGTCCTTATCTTCTTTTTCTGCCATTGCCAAGTGCTGGGTTTTTTTCACAGATTTGAGAAAATCTGTTCACCCGGTTGGCAGGAGGAGGAAGTGGGTTTGTTGCAGTTCTGCCAGGAAGGGAAATTCTAGCAACAATAAAGATTGTAGAAGGGGTATCAGCCATTTTCCTCCACCTTATTTAGATTTTATCTGTGGGGCCTAGGATTCATGCATAAATAAAATAATATTTTAGCTTTAGCAACCTCATCTTGCTTTTTAATTCATTTTTCTAACAGTCTTCTTCACAAACATATTCTTGTTCATTCTTTCCTGTGCTATGCACAGATGGTGGTTTTTTGACTTCTTTTTCATGTTAGACCAATGGCTGGTGAACAAAAAAAAGCAAAACTGACAGATTCTGTGCAGTTTGCATTGTTTCATTTCTCTAAATGTCTGTTTTGTTAAGCACATATTTTGTGTGTAGTTTCAGGTATTGCTGTAACATCAATTGGTCACAAGAGGGAGCTCGCATATCAGTCTCTGGGATTTGTTTTTCTATTAGAGCTTGGCGGACTCTGAAGACTAGTAAAGAGATACTAGGATATGCATGTGTGCCAGGGGTGTAAGTGTGTGTATATACATCTATATTTATTTATATATTCATGCCTTTTAGTTACCAAATAAGGGAAACCACTCATAGAAATAAGTAACAATAACCCTGGCAGCCACTGCAGTAGAAAAGAACCTTAGAATGGCCCACAAATAGCTTTATTATGCTCATGTGTATATATTTACACTCATAGATATATGCGTGTTGGAGCTTATCTCTGTTCCCACTCTGCAGTTCTCTAAATCTCAAAACCTGTACTAATGGTATCGGGATGGAGCAAAACATGCTCCCTCCATCAGAACCTGACCAGCAGGGATTTTTCTCACCAAAACATTTGAGCAACCCTTTATTTGAACTATCTGCTCATCACCTCTTCAGAGAGTCATTTGCTAGCCAAAACTTGACAGTACTTGGGATCTTTTCCAGAACGTATGGTATTTAATGTACATGAATACAATTTGATTGTTAAATGCATTTGCAAAAGGAGACTCAAATACTAATTAATTTCCAATTTCTGCTAGATGCCAGTGGCAACATCATGGATTGTTATCCAATCTGCCCAAGGTTCATATTTCTAAAATAAATAAAGTTATAAATCCAGAGCTTTCTAACCTGACAACTTATGTTGTCTTCAGAACTTGGTGTCCACATCTTCCTACACTGATGTTCCCAATCAAGCAATTGCCCAGTAATCCTGCTATTGTATTTGCAGGTTCCTCAAAAAAAGCACATGTTAAATCTCCCTAATAAACTGAGCACAGTATGGGAACTTTTCTTTGAACCTTGGTGCTGTTTCTGTCCAGCTCCTAGAGAAGAGGGCCCATGCACAGCTTGCAGCTGAGGATCTGGGTTTGCTGATATTTGAGCTGTAGATGCTCAGGGTGGTTGGTTTCCTAGGAATAGGAGATAACATTCTGTGTGAGCATGGACTACCTTGTCTCACCCCTGGGGTGTGTCTGGTCCCTCACACATATTTGTTAAGCACTGCTGTCAGATTGCAGGGGCCCTTTGCCTTATCACATGGCAGTGGAGTGCTGTAGTCCCCCTGGAGCAGGGGATATATCATCAGCTGACTCAGTCCTGCTTGGTTTGTCTTTTAGGTGCATCACGTCCTTTTTGCACATTTTCCGTTTTGTCCTCTGTGTGAGCTCCTTAGCTCCCTTCGAGTGTCATTTCTGTATAAGTGCTACCCTACAACTAGAGCCCTGTGGGGAACATCCCCACCGTGGCTGGAGACACTGCTGCACATGCAGGGGATGTTGGGCTGCACGTCACTGATGTGTTCCAATGGATTTGGGGCCCTTTGAGAAAAGAAGTGTCCTGCACCAAAGGGTGATTCCTGGAAGAACTACTGCATATTTTGGGATCTAGGAGGAGATGGATTCAAGAAGCCCAGAGTTGATTCTGTTGAACTTATTCTTGTTTATTCAGTGAAAGCCACTAAGGATAGAAGTCAGCTTTCCTAACCCAAACTTGCTTACTGATCTATGAATCATAGTTGGTATCTGTCAGTTTTGATAGATGATACAGCTCCTGGATCTGAAACCTCTAAGAGAAAATGATGCATAACTAATCATTATCTATAATCTCTACATCTGATTTATTATACAGTTTAATCATTTATTTAACTGCACCACACCTGCATATCATTATCCTGTTAGTTTGACTTTGTGGGATAACAAAGTTTGCACAATTTAATTTTCTAAATCTTGAAAGACTGGGATTAGTCCAGGAAAACTACAAATAATAAGGTTAGACCTTCAGCCAGGTGTAGCAGCCAAGAACTTGTCTCATGCTGTTAGAACTTACCTGGAGAGGCCTGGAGAAGCCTGTTAGAAGTCTGGAGAGGAGGAGGCTCAGGAGTGACCTTATCACTCTCTACAACTGCTGAAAGGAGGGTGTAACCAGGTGGGGGTCAGCCTCTTTTCCAGACAACCAGCTGATGAGAGGACATTGTCTTAAGTTGCTTCAGGGAAGGCTTAGGTTGTACATTAGAAAGAATTTCTTCCCAGGAAGTGTGATTAGACATTGGAATGGGCTGCCCAGGGAGGTGGTGGAGTCACCATCCCTGGAGATGTTAAAAGGAAAGACTGAACATGGCACTCAGTGCCATGATCTGGTGACATGGTGATATTCAGTCACAGGTTGAACCCAGTGACTTCAGAGGTCTTTTCTAACTTAAGTGATTCTGGGATTCTGCAGTTCCATGTGTGGTACCACAACCTGGATGTGGGCACAAACACGCAGTAAGAAAAGGGAAGAAAGACCCTTTTAAGACTGTGTCTTTTGTATTTTTATGTGCTGCTGATTCTGGAGTTGCTTTGTATCTTGATATACTTTCAGATGCCCTTTACTAGTGTGTCTTTTTGTAATATATACAGCCAAATTACAAGCCTGGATGGTCCGCCTTGGAAAAGAGTATGTGTTATTCTTGAATGTGGGCTCTAGCTAATCTAATCCTTGTGGATTAATCTCCAATAAATGGTTTTCCAGCTTGGTCAGGAATTTTGGTAAGGCAAATTTGTAATGTGAATTGTAACCAAAGCACAGCGATAACTGAGCTTCATTTAAAAATGGAATCAGAGGAGTGCCAGCTGAGGAACCATGTGACAGGTTTGCTTGATTCCAAGAAACTTCGAGGAAAAATTGAATGGGAACAAAAAGCATGTACTCTTCATTATTCATTCTCCTAAGGTTTTCTCAGAACACCTCATTGAAAAATAGGAGTTTTTCTTTAGTTTTCAGTTGCTGAAAATGACCAACATTTCTGAAAGTTTTCTGGTAAGAATATAGTTTTCCAGTAAGAACAGACACATGTTGCTTGAAAATAGTTTTGTTTTGAGATGCAGACATTTAGGATGAAAAGATTCATCATAGATCCATCCATTATGTTTACTGTATCAGACAAGACTTGTAAAGAGTGATAATTCTGCCAGGTTTCCTTTCATTACCGAAATCTAAATGGATAAAACTTGCTGCCACAAGTACTTACATGGTTATTGATTGAAAAGATACCTTCAGTGAATGTACTTGGAATTGGCCTTTGTGAACAGAAAAACTGACAACTTGCCCAAGTATAATTTAATAATATGCCTCATCTATTTTCAAAGTACACTTGCTTAACTGAGGGGCACCCAGTGAGGGTGCAGTCTCATTCTTTGTCCTCTCCCTCCTGTGTGAAAAGTCAGATGGAAAATGAATGATTATTTTTAGGTGGGACAGTTTTCCATCCCACATAGCCACGTTTCCTGCATACAAAAGTCTTTAGGTACAGCCACCTTGTTCCAAAGTCCTGGCATTTTGTAGTCGCCTCATCACCTCCTGGTAGTAGCAAAAGCACTTGCTGGTCAATATCTTCTAATCACTGCTTCCCTGGAGAATTTTTGGAGCTTCTGTTTTGATATTATAGTCAGCCTACTTGCCAATAACTTCAGATACTTTGTTTATAGCAGGAGTTCAGTCTGCATTTTGACTGAGTACATTCTAAATTACTTCATGAAGTGTTTGTATTCAAGAGCATGACCATTCCTAGCACATGTCATTTGATAAATATCTCTAGTATCAAACCAGTATCAGACTAGGCTTCCGTATGCCTCCACTGGCTAGTGCCTGATGCATCTCTCATCCATACACCCAGACAGAAGTTTTCCTCATGAACTTTATAATAGTCCTTCTTTTTAATGTTAAATAAGTATAAAATGAGAGTAATATAACATTCTCTGTTCATTTCTGTAGCTGGTTTTGCCTTGCTGTCAGAAGTCGTGGGGTTGGCAGCAGAGCATTCCTGCACCTCTTGCTTCTGCTTCGTCCACACTGCTCCACTTCTCTCATGGTTTCCCTTCCAAGGGGAATTCTCAGAGCCTGGGAATCTCTGGATCCCTATAATCAATTTGTTCCAGTACCCAAGCTTTCTCTACCTAGTGGACCTCTGTAAGAGGTAATTAGCAAGGAACAAAGTTTTCAGCAGTCACTGGGATGTTCTGGCCTTCCAGTCTGTCCCAGGGTTTGGCGCAGCTAAGCTGGGGCAGAGTGGCAAGAACAGCAATATTCCAACATGGAATGGCAGCTGCCATCTAACCCAAGAAGTCTGTTTGATTCATCCCTGGAGGTGTTCAGGGTCAGGTTGGACAGGGACCTGAGCAAACTGGACTCATGGAAGGTGTCCCTGCCCATGGCAGGGGATTGGTACAAGATAAGCTCTAGGTCCCTACCAACCCAAACATTTCTATGATGCTCTGATTCTTGCCATTCCTTATTTTTTTCTCATCTCTGTGCTCTGTGTTAATGAGGGCATTATATTGAAATATGCAGAACATGTACTGTGCTCAGACCTCTTCTAAATTCCACAAAAATCAGTAAGAGGATTATTGGAATGGTGAAAGTTGAATTAAATTATCTTTTGCTTGCACATCTTGCCCTCAGTATCACAGAGTGTGTGAGGAGCAGGGAGACTGTACTTTAAAACTCATAAATTTCTCTTCCCTGTTCCTCAGGGAATGAAATTTGTACAACTTCTGCTGCCTCTATCAGCCATCAGTGAAGGATTCATTGGGCCCTAAATGCCTATTCTCTTAAACCCTTGTGAGATGCACTAAAGCAAATGGTCTGTAGGGTAATTGCTTCTGAGTAGGTGACAACAGTTAAATGCATGTTTGCACTTTTCCTTCTCTTTGAATGCCACAGCCTCTGTTTCAAAGTGCACTATATTGCTGAAAATCGCTCATGGTGAGTAGAGATCTTCGGTCTTCATGCTTTCCTTTCTATTCCATTTTACTTAATTGCATGATGTCAGGCATTTGGAAGTATGGCAAAATGAGACTGAGAAACTTTGTGCCACTGTGGAACAGTTTATATCTCAATGACTGATTTATATCCTGCCTGAAGTCAATGTCAGACAGAATATATCTCTTCTCTCCCACAGGCTGTTTGCAAAGTAAAAACTAGGCTGATCACTATCTTAATCTCTGAAGTCATGATTTCCCTCTTCTTTTGCTCTTCTACAATTCCAGTCTGTGGGGAGTCAGGGGGAACTCCCCTCGCTCCTGGGCTTTTTGTTGACTTACTGGGAAATATTTATTTAGTCTTAAATTTATCGAATTAAAAATTAGCAATATGAACCCAGTGAAAAAATCAAGGGCATCTGTTTTCTTGTGAAGTCTCTAGATGATGCTGTTTCTAACATGAGTAAAAAGAAGTATCAATGGTAGTATACACGGAAAATTATCTTTAAGGTAGTTTCATGCTTATTGATATTTTTTCTAGATTATAACCAGATATAAGCTTAGGATTGTATCATGTGTTACTTCACTACTAGATTTAAGATAGAAGAAGCAATTTAGACACATTGCTCATTCATAACAGGCATGTTTGATTTTTTGTATGTGTTTCACAAAAAAAAATGTAATCATGACATTGTGTCACTGAAGCTTTTTGCCTTCTCTTTCCAGCTCTTTCACTCCTTTGTTACCTGCACTATAACCCACTCTGTATCCCAATAGGAAGAAGACAGTGTTTATCATGTACTCATAATGGTGTAAACATTCAGGATTATTTACAGAAGTTCATGGAAGATAACAAAAGATTTATTCTTTGAATATGTGCAACTTGTGCTATGGAGTGTGTCCATGAAGATGCCGCAATTTATAGCTCACTGTGGTTGCTTGCATGACAGATGAACCTACAGGTCCTGAAGAGTCTTTAGTTCTCACTTTTGGGGATTTTTCAATTGATTGAATCAAAAGTGGGAGACCAATAGAGAAGATGGGAAGGGAGCTGTAACCATTTATGGGCAGGTAAATGTTTATCTGGGACTGGGAACTGTAGTTCCTTTGGCTTTAGTCTTCCTAGTACCACCACCTGATATCATTAATATAACTTACATGATATTATTGAGCCTTGGCAATGTTAAACCCTGGTGTGTGTTGAGCTTTACAAGCAAACACTACCAGTCTTCAGAAAAATTTAGAAAGCAGAGAAATTATTTCTCCATCTTAACCAATTAATTTCCTTACTTTCCTGTAAAACTAGAGGAGTGAGGCTTGTCCACATGCCTCAAGAGGGTGTTGTGAGGATAATGCAGATAAAATCATCTTTCTTTTACAAGTATGCAAAGCTGCTTTTATATACCAAGTGTGATTTTTGCTAGGAAGCATTTGAACAGCAGCCTGTGCCTCTCCTTCCCATAGCATGGCATATACCAGACTTGTTCTTACAGGGGTGCAGGAGGTTAAGTGATCAACAACAGCATGCCAGATGCACTGGGGCAGTTCTAGTGCCTCCAGAAATATCTTCAACACCAGTTTTCATTTATTTGTCATTGGAGACAGATTCTAATTAGACTATTGGCACTGCTTAGGGCTTGGGCTTGTCCTGCAGCAGGTCATGGAGCTAGGTAAAATCAGGGGTAACAGACTGGAGCACCAAAGCTTTGGCTCTGCTGCTGTACTTCTGCCCTGGTAAGTATCCTAGCAGAGACTCCAGCACAAAAAGCTGTCCTAGCCAGATTTCTGAAGACAACAGTATAAGTTCTGCAATATCCATGCTGCTATGTGGATGCCTGAACTAAGAAAATTCTACTGTGGAACTGCAGATTTTGTGAATGGGTTTCTGGCTGACTGTTGACAGCAACAAAACCCTTCAAAGAAAAAGTTGTGTGTTGACTGCTGTAGAAGGTTTGGGAGAATTCCTCATTGCTGAAGAGCAAAGTAGATTCTCGAGTGCCTTTGGGTCCCTCATAGCATACAATTTTGCATTACTTCATGCTAATGAGGAAAATACTACAGTTGTGGTGGTACGTGATATGGAACTGGTCTGCGTATGTCCAACATGGAACGCTCCTGAGCAGGCATTCCTGAAGAAAGAGGTGCTTTGTACATAGATAACGATGTTACTTTCCAGTTTGCTCCTTCCCTGCATCCTCAGTTACCAAGTGTTTTTCTCTCTGAAATCATAAAGCAAATTGTCCACCTTGTCTCTGAGTTTCTTGTGCCTGATGTGAGGTGTAGAAACAAGGCAAGTGTGAAACTGTGAATACTTGAAAACAAGCATGCACCCTGCCATGGGCTCCTGGGCAGGTTTGAATTGCTGCAAGAGGGACTCTTTCCCAAAGTCACTGTTGATTATCAATTAATAATTGTCAATCTATACTACAATATAATTGACTTGTGCAGACAAGTTACCTTGCATATGGAATGTCTGACCTTCTTCACCTCGCCTGTCCCCCCTGCCCTAGGCCACATCCTCTCTATCAGAGCATGGTATGACACATACTGCTAGAGAGCTGCAACAGAAAGATAATTGAGATAACAGAATAAGGTACTTGTTATGGTAATTAAGTAGCTCAATGGATTAGTTGCCTTTTGTTTTCATGTGTCAGTTTCCAATCCTATTGAGAGCCAAACAGGAGAGAGGAGAGGCCCATGGGCATCCACTGGGTCCCACATCCCTCAGGAGCCAGCCCAGGGTCGGCTGGAGGGATGTTCTGGCCTGCCAAGAGGCATCCAGCCCTGCCCACAGCCTGCCCTGGGGCTTGCAAAGTCTTGCAGGGCATAAGAGTCCCGGGGAGATCTGAATATGCCTGTGGGGAGGCAGAGGGTCAGAATATTTGAGGATGAAGGACTGCCCCATTCCTGGACTCACAGGAGCTTGGGGAGGTCACCAATGCAAGCAAACACTTTGCAGGAGCTCACAGGGGTCCAGTGGAAGTCAGCAGTGGAGCTCTTATTTCAGGTTGCACAGTCCTGCACTCGATGGTTTAGGCACACTGTGATCATTTCTCTCACGCAGGTGCAAACTGAGGCATCAGATAATAGATATTTTGCAGATGTGTCTTCTGCAGTTTATAATTTGAGGTTTTTTTCAAATTCTGTGCAAGTTTCCTATTATTGTCTCTTGATTGGAAGTTGACTGACTATATTCCACTCTTGCCAGCCTTATGCTGGACAAAGCTGAATTTATTATATATCTTTTGCTTGTGTCTTGATTTCACCATTCCTGTATTTCATAAGTTTCATGAGGTGATTTGGGAAATAAAAAGTATTAGACAAAGAATTTTATTTTTCCTTGCTGTCTGCAGTCCTATGACTTGGGAAGTCTTTTGCTCATCTATAAAAATGAATCAGCTTCTTTCAGATTTTCCTCTTGCTACGTAGTTTGTCTAGACAGTGCTGGTGAGCTTCACACACAAAGCAAAACATCACAGGAAGACTGGAATAGTTTGAATTTGCACTTGGAAAATATTAACAAGACTGAATATCAGTTTGGTGGACATGATACTTAGAATTTGGAGATCTAGCATCATAGATTCAATATGGATGTTAATGAACCTTTTTCTTCTGCTTAGGGCCAGGAACATACATAAGCATTGTGCTGATTTGTCAGAGATGTGGATGATTTTTCTTTGCACTAGAATGCAAGAAACCAAATGGTTATTTGGGGAAGAGCTGTCTAAGCTGAATGGTATAGAAAATGTAGGAAGATATGAAAATGTGAGAAAGATTAAACAGTTGTTTTATTTCTTGGTTTCATCTTCGTAGGTGTTAACAGAGAATAGTCTTTTC
Organism: Buphagus erythrorhynchus; assembly: GCA_013400855.1. Classification (NCBI taxonomy): domain Eukaryota; kingdom Metazoa; phylum Chordata; class Aves; order Passeriformes; family Sturnidae; genus Buphagus; species Buphagus erythrorhynchus. The sequence continues at coordinate 68,957 of VZTT01056183.1, forward strand.
TATTTTAGAATTTGTTATTTCTTTATGATATTTTAAACAGGCAGCAGAAACACATGAGAAAATGCTGATATGTCACATAAATTACATAAATAAATGAACTCTTTTTATATAGTTGTATCAGATGCATTTTCTATAAGTTAGTTATGTCTTTTCCCCAAGCCCATACAAATGGGAAGCTTGAGAACAACAGTGTAGATGAGCATTTTGATTATGCTTGTGATCCCAGAAATATGTCCATCCCATCAAGGAAATAAAGAAAGGAAATTACATGCTTTGTGTCTCTTTGTGGAGATTCTAAAAAATCCACCCCACTCTATTGTAGGTGGTGAAGATATGAGTCCATGGAGATATTTAAGATATTCCATCTCAAAGGCTCTGTTATGTTGCTTTTGTTCCTCTCTGAGCCACAACAGAGATGAAATCTGGGATTTGGGATTTTCCCTACTGTGAAGAGATCTAAGTAATGTGTTGGTAGGGTTGGAATAGGTGGCTGAGATAAGCACCTTCTCTTACACATTGGTTAGTTTCTTTTTCCAACAAAGCTCCATTTTTGACTCTTCTGTTGAGCTGAGTGGAGAAGTCATAGAGAAGCATTTCTGAGCTCATGGCACTATAAAAAAAGCCAGTGTTAAATACTGAGAAAGAAACAGTTGTCCACAACACAATCCAAATGCACAACCCCATTAAGAGATTTTAATTAATGCTGGGTTTGATCTTGTTTTTGTAAGTTGAGATATTCATGAGTTGTCTACTACTGAATATTTAGAAGAAAAAAAGTGGCTATAGGCAGGAAAATCTGCAGCATTGCAAGGAAGAAGTGAAGTGACTTGTTCATGCTGTGTTGGTATTGTCAAAAAATAAGTGATGCAGAAAGAAAAGAGATTTTTTTGTTTCCATCTCAAGTCCAGAAATATTTGTTGTGCTGTACAGTGGGCAGAGTGTGAATCTTGCTGGATCATCTCATGTTGGTGAAATTGTTGGACTGGAGCTTTGCAGAAGCATGTTGACATCTACTGGTATCTGGTATGATAACAAGATGTTCAAATCTTTCACCAAGTACAGAACATAAAATGAAGACTCAGATACATTTTGTGCTCAGGTAAATGATGATTTTATTGGTTTATTAATGGTTATTTATATCTTTTATATTCCAGGTGGACAATAAATACAATAAATAACTCTTCTGTTCCCTGTTCTTTTCAAAGACTTTGGATTTTTAAAAATATTTTTAAAAAAACAAAAAAACCATTAAGCATTGAATTTTTCAATTTCTTGATAGGTTGATAGGATTTTTTCCAGAAATTCCGTCACATTTCCCTTGGTCTTATACTGGCATTGATTGCCATGTGCCAGTCTCTGTGAAACAAAGAACAAAGATTGGGTTAGCAAAGATTTTAAAATAAAATAAAGCATTTAGATGAACCAGTGAAAGTATACATTATTTGGAGCTACACAAGGATTTCAAAATAATTTCCTAGAGAATTGTTCCTTGAGCAGTGAGTGTAAGAGTGGCTTTTCATGGTGACTAAGAAGGTGGCAGGTGGATTGTCATGTAATTCCATAAATTCAGTTCATATATTCAGTTATAGCTGAAGTCATTTAAACTAGGCTGTTTCAACCCAGAAGACAGTGCACATACCATGAGGAGGTGGGTGAGACTGGGACAAGGGCCAGTGTCAGTGTCCCAAGGCCACCCTAGCTATTCCTCCTTGCAAGTTTGAAGGCAGCTTAAAGGAGCTGGAGACACTGCATTGTCAGCATCTTCTGTGTCTCACTGAATCACACAAGAGCTTTGCTCAGTATGTAAATAAAGAATGTTTCACTGCCTCAGAAAAGGAACCTGAGGGAGGACCCAAGAGCCTTCCCAAGCATCATCAAGAGTTGCAAGATGCTGCAGGTCACAGCCGTGTTTCACAGCCAAGAATCAGTGAAGACTTTGCCCACCTGGCTCCAGCCATGCAACTCCTGCACATCCATTCCTCAGTGGTCATTATTATTTAATACCAAAACACATTTTGAAAAAGGAGAATAGAAAAGCAATTAAAATAGAGCTCCTCTCCCAGAAATCTATGTTCAAAGGGTTTGGAGGAGAGAAAGGGCACAGTGGGGCAGAGCCCATCCCCCTTCTTCCTCTGCCCAATTAAAAAGCTTTTCACTGCCTCACACATTGCAGTTTTATCTGGCTCCTGCACAATATGAGTAATTAAAACACATCTGAAATTGAAGAAACACTTATCTACAAATGTTTAAATTATGTATATAAAAAAAAATCCTTTCTTTTGTAAAAGATAAAAAAGATCTGTAGAAAAGTAAGAAAGTCTTACTTTACAGAGGTTTCTATCCAGTAGAGCCTGGAAGGTCCAGTAGAGCCTTTCAATTACTGGATTGGAAGATGCATTGTTTTCCATCAGGTGTTTGGTTCCATCCACAAAGCATGCCAGTTCATGGCCACGCTGTTCAACAAAGAAGGCATTAGAAAAACCTAGAATGCATTTTGTGTTTATCCACAGAAAGCAGAAATTTGTATTCCTAAATGTGGCAGCATGTCACAGTCAAATGCAACATATTTTGCAATATATTGAAAACTGGTAGAAGACCTTTGGGGGGACTGTAAACCACTGAATTCTCATGTATGCCATAAGAAATTACTCTCAGAAAATCTTAAACTGTAAAAGTTACTTCTTTGAGACATAGCTTCAGCTAATGCTGGGGCTTCACCACATCTGAGGAGACATAAAACAATGAAGTAGTGCTGGGTACACCTAGAGCCAAGTCTGAGGCCTGAATCTCTAGCCCAGGTTCACTTTAGACACCCAGCCATAAAACAAAGCCTTGCAGAGATTTTCAAAGCAAGAGCCTGTATCTCTTGATATGCAAGTCAAGCCTACAGAGGACTTTTGCCTGAATCTGGGCTTGATTCTGATTGCTCTGTAGTGGGAAGGCTTCTGCTTCCCTCCCCACCACTGTTCATCAAGCTCAGTTTTGCTGCTATTGGTATATTAAAATCTTCCTTATAACTGGAAGCAAAAGTTATATAAGGAGCAAAGTGAACAAACTTAAACTCCATTAATACCAAACCTCTTTAATATCTACAAGAGTTTAAAAAGAAATATACTTACCTCAGGAATGGGGAGACACGAACATGACTGAAAACAGAAAGAGTGAGTGTTAACATCCAGTATTCAATGTACAAGTACAGATTTTTTAGTCTCATTATATTCTCAAAAGCCATGTACTCACACTGATAGCTGTCTGCCTACATGGGCAACTCACAGAACTATTGCCCTGGAGGAAGAGCAAGTGAGAAGTCAGTATTTATTATCATCTCCTGCACAAGCATTCATTTTATCAGAACTAAGGTGCTAAACAGCCACTTACAAGCAGGCGCTCTGTATAGCGGATAATTTCCCGGACACCACAATACTCTGCTTGCACAGAGAGCAGCAGACAAGAGAAGAGTATGTATGACAGCATGCTGGCATTCATGTCAACTCAGTCTGATGGGTGACAGAAGAACAGGAGGACACTCCTTTTAATTGAGTCTTCACAAAATTCCCATTCTAATATGGAAAAACCCAATTATAAAACTGATACCAGGTGCCCACTATTTTTTCCCACAGCTTGGACAGCATTTTAAAGAAATCAAATGTGGAATTGAGTCACCTACTTCAGTGACTTTAGCACTGCGGAAATTCGCAAATGCTCCTCAGAAGTGATTAATTCAAACATTGTGATATCACACCCCAGCAGGAAACAATGGTTAAAAAATCTACGAAAGCTTTTTTTTTTTTTTTTTTTTCCAGATGAGGGGTTGGCCTCCTGTACTTACGTAAATTATAGTTACATGAAAGCAAAAAGACAATAATGTTTCAGCATTGCCAAAGTTCCTGAGAAAGCAAACTGATGTGCTTCAGGGTGGCTTCTCCCAGATTCGGAGCAGGACCTTGCTCAAAGAAAGCTGGTGACACTGCAGAGGTGTGTGGAGCAGACAGATGGATGAAGCCATGGAGCAGTGCCTGGACGAGTTGTCACATGGAATTACAGCTGCTACATCCAGAGAGCAATCCCATAGTCCTTGACCATGACCTCACCTCTGCTGAGCGCACAGGCACCAGTGAGCAGCTGAGCGTGGGGCCCTCAGAGTGCAAACAGGCTTGCATCCCACCCATTGCCTTGTGAGCTGAAAGGACTGGGTGCAAAAGTAGTCCTAGCGAACCTAAATGGTATTAACTTGGAAATTCTCTCAAGTGGCCTCTCCAAATACAGCTGAGTGTTGGTGACAGCCCTCCCTGGCCACGGAAGTTTTCTTTTTGCAAGTTGCACACCTTGGCAGAGCAAGTGGTAGCCCTTCAGATTTCTTTTAAATCCCCAGGGTTGACTTCTAAGCATCCCTTCTCTTTGCCATAAGTCCCATTATGCCTTAAAGGTCTCCTTCAAAAGCTTGAGACTTCTTCAGGTCAGTCTGGCTGAAGGATAAGTGTGATCCTCTGGAAACTGTCCTAGAAAGAGAAAAAACTCTGAACTGCAATTAGCTGGTTTTTCTCTGGCATTTGCCAACTAGCAACGGGTTCACCTGGCTGAGTGTGGCTCCACTGCCAGCAAGGGGAGCAGAGGAGGACCTGCCTGCTGCCTCCCTGCCTGCACACCAGCATCTCCTCTGGGCTGAGCTGGATGCTTCCTGCCTTTTTACTGAAATTTGTTCTCAGGTGATTCAGTATGGATGGTGCACAGAGCCCATTGGGTGGGTCCAGCTTGCACATAGGCCCCAAGAAACACCTAGCAAAAGCCAGAGACCCTCCCTTGGCAAGCTAAAGCTGCCAGCAGGCTGTGTAGTGATCAACAAGTGTATAAATATACCCTGGGGATGGCTGGCATCCATGAGCTGGGCAGTGGCATCTCTCAGGGCACTGGACAGTCAGAGAAGGAATAAAATCATTGATTTGTGATTGAGAGCCTGAGATTCCCTAAAAAGCAATAAAGAGACTTCTGTTACAGGTACATCACCTTTGTGGAAACTGCTCTTTGCCCAAGCAAAGCAGTGGTCATGTGCTCTGTTTGTTCAGCCAGTAAAGCCCCAGTTAGTTTAAAGCAGGAATCCCTGAGGGAAATAAATTGTGTGTAACATTTGTGAGACACTTGGCTTCTCAGATGGTTGAAAAAATGATTTTACATTCTTTAAAGGAAAGAGTTCAAAAAGGGTCTTTGATTTAGCCAAGGTTGTGCAAAGGAAATGGTAACAAGTAATGGAAGAGAGGGGCAAGGGGCTCCTTGTGACAACCAGGAAGTTCTACTGTGTCTGTTTTTAAGGCAAATATGTTCATTAGAAATCCCATTTTCCCCAGCAGCTGCTATGCTGTCTTTGCAAGGATTTTACAAATTCTGATATACTTAGCAGGGTCTCTAGGGCCTCATCACCTAAGGAATGACATCTCAGTGCAGCTGCCATGATCTGTAAACTAAGGCAATATTGGTATAAATCATGTGCAAGATACATAATTAGGACCTTTCCATACACAAGATGTAATTATGGACATTGGGCGGTGAGCAGACCAGGTAACGTCTTCCCAGGCCTATAGCCCAAAGGGCAAGGTCTGTATTTTTGTTCCTAAGTGGAAATTAGAATGACAGAGCTTCCAGAGCTGCTTCCGAGCTGCTCCCACACCCATGGTTCCTCCGTGCCCAAGGTCATTCTCTGCCAGCAGCGCCAGCACTATCTCTACATCTCTGCATTTCTTTTTGATTGCTTAGTGAGATCTCTCTCAAACTGTTTTTGCTCCAGGCTAAATGAGTCCTCAGAGAAGCTGCATTCAATTTACTGTGAAAGAGAAATCACCAAAAGTCAAACTGGCAGTGAAAGATCTTTCCATGTAATGGCTAGAGCCGAGGTGCATGAAGCACAGGAGAGAGTGGCACCAGTTGCAGCTTCTCTTTAGAGAGTTTACGTTCTTTTCTGGCATTTAGAGGCTGATTCAAGGCTGTAAAAATTAATATGTGATGCCATCCAAGCAAAAAGACTAACTTTTTAATCGAATCTTCAAACTTTTAGCTTTGATATTTTAAAAATATTCATTATGATGACAAGCTGCAGCAAGGTATTTTCACAAATAGGTCGTCATTTGCTGGTTAATTTTCTGCCCTCATGTCTAGGTAGCTGATCATCCACTCTTTGCCCTTCATCTCCCAACACAGACCAAAATGTGGAGAGGAAATAAAATTTTTTCATCCATTGCTCAAAAAAATGAAATAAAGGTCACCAACTTTAAAGGTACTGGGATCAGCCCATAGAAACCTCCCCCATGTTGCCATGGGGACATCTGAGCAGGGAAACTCTCTGTGTTCAGCCTGGGGCAGAGCCACACAGCAACAGATGGAGTGTCCCCATGTCCTGCCACTTCCCTCCGCTCTGAGGGATGCAGTGGGCAGGGTGCAGTGGAGGAGCAGAGGAAGGAGGGGGTAGAGAGCTCCATCACCACAGGTACTGCCAGCACCGGGGCAGCCCATCAACTTTCAAGTGATGCAATACTAAGATTCCAACCCTGAACGGATTATTTGGAAAAGGTGAATATATAAAACTCTCCAAGTTATTTCTGTGGTCTCTTACAGGCAGTTTGTTCTGGCTCCCTTGGAGATACTAATGTCCTGTACATTTTTGGTTTATGTGTAAATACTTTGGGATATTTTCTTATAATGTCTTTACTTTGATGCTAGGTTGAATGATCAAAATGCTGCACAAAACATCCAATTTCCCGATTGATATTTTAACCTGGTTTGCATAAACCTCCAGAGTTTATGAGTTCTCATGAGAGAATTGACATTCCAGTGTAGAGTTTCTAAGAATCTCTACACATTTTGGGTTTTCTAATGTAGAAAAAAACAATTCCCTGCAGAGGAAAAACACCCGGGTAACAAATCAGTTTGTTTTACGTTTGCTGTGTGCACTGATCAAGATAAAAGAGATGCAAAGACCGCAAATGAAGAGATGCTATTCACAGTTTCATTTTCCAGAGATAAAGTGGCTTGGAGTATTTTTTCCCTTTCTCTTAGATAAAGATGACATATGCTACTGTAGAAATCAAGGAAAATAGGGGCATTCTACCTTTGTGAAAGGGTAAACCATAGCATAGTAATAGCAAGATTACTTATAACAGAAAGGCATCAAATCCTGATGAACATTTCAGATCAGGGAACATTTCAGATTAAATCCAATCCAAGAGGGTAGTGCACCCCCTGAGAGCCACATGCCGTGCTCTGCCCTAGCAGATGGACCACAGGATGTCCTCAGGACTCACATTAGCTTCTGTAGGTAATGGAGCTCTCATTATTTTCAGAAGAGTTTTAATTAATTTGAAACCATTTAAGCTTATAACACTAGTGGCACTCAGGAGCTGTGAGAGGGGAGAGCACATGAGAGAGACTTTCAAGTCTGAGAAGAGCTGCAAATCCTTCTTGTTTCGCACAATAGTACAGTCACCAGAGCTGGCCTGGGCTGAGCCAAGCTTTCCATGTTGCAATGATATTTAGCAAGAGCTGAGACATCTAAAAGAAAAAAGCCCTGACAGCAACAGGCCAGCCATGCTGTGTTGTGCATATTGAAAATGCTTCCCACAACCAACCATCTCCAGAAGCAGGCAGAAGGCAACAAGAATTGACTATAGAGGTCAGCTGTTCTCTTGTATTTTAAGATTTTTCCTAATGTCTTCTTCCAGTGTCTTTTTTTGTGACCTGACTGCTTTCATACCAGGAAAAAGAAATATTGCGTGCTCTCACATCACAAGTCCACTCACCCTTCCTTGCTTGTCCCACTGTGTGATGACCGTGTGTGCTGGATTTCCTACTCAGCACAGCATGCAGAGGGAGGCTGAACATGCAGGACAGACAGACAGCAGAAGGCATTCACTCCATAGCTGTGTTAGAGCTCTTCACCAGCCAGCTCCACATTGCAGCTCACTTTTCATGCTGGAACTGTTGAAAATCCACCTGCAGGCTGCTTGATGGATAATCAAGCAGTAATTAGCAGGGACGGATATTGGTTCCCGCCTGGTTGCATAAGTAAGAACAAGCTGGCTCTTATCCATGAGAATTGGCAGGATTTCTATACCATGTGTTTCTATACTGTGTGTGAAGCAGGCTACATTAGTGCTAGAATGTTTTGAAGCATGGGAGAATAGAGCAGTCCATGAAGATTAGCTAAGTTCTGGTGCTTTCACAGAGGTGAGGCCACGCAGGTGCCAGTTGATGCAGCAGGTGTTGGTGGCAGGGCAGTCTCAACGTGTATTTTCCCACTTGCAAGGTTCTGGTTTCTCCAAGTCTTTCTCCTTGTGACTCAAGGTTACCCTTTGCTTTCTCCATCACTCAAAGAAGATCTTTGTATTTTCTTCAGAGACTGGGTGTTGTACAGCCCAGTAGCCTTAGAATTTCACCCTTACTAAGCAAGGATTTCTTGATGTATCCAGCACTTTATATCTTACAGTGAAACTGTACATGGGATCTCTAAAACCCCTTAAAAATACACTTCTGCTGTACCAGTGGCTCCTAACAGGTTGGTTGTTCCACCTGTGTTTGATTCTGGAGCTGTCACAGGATCTACAGTTTAGGAAAACTGCCTTTGAAAATCAGTGTAACTACTTCAATTTCCCCTCACCTCGTAGCTTTATTCCTTTTGGAGCCTGTCTCTGGAAGGATACTCCACATACTGCTTATCTAAGCTGGCAGGGATCAGTCTGTGCATTACTGAAGGAGCATATATAGGAAGAAGATGGCTTTAGAGAGAGGTAGCTAGTCTTGTGCAGTTTGCATTCAATTTAGCTCTTGAACTTCTTCCTACCTATCTCCTTGGATCTCATTATTTTTCTGGCTCTACACTTTACTCTTTTCTTCCCAAGTACATGACAGGCAGTGGCCTTCTTGGCTGAAATGAATGCCATGCCTAGGAGAAGAATCTCTACTATAACAACCTCCATGGCAGAGTTTCAAATAAGCCAAAGAGATATATCTTAATGCCTGAAAAGACGTCACCTTCTCCTCTGTCTCAGAAAAAGAGAAACTGAGATGTGGACTGTGATCTTGCCTTCCCTTGTGGTGGGGAAACACCAGGCAGGGACTCCGAGGCGTGAGAAAATGTGGACTTCGAGCCTGGCCTAGAGCCATCATAAAATCATTTAGGTTGGAAGAGACCTTTACAGGCATGGTTTCAGTAGGTGCTAAAACTGCTGGGCAGAGCCAGCCTCTTCCCACTCTATGCACCATAGACATCATGAAGCTCCTCCCAGCCCCAAAGACCTCCATCCAGGTCAGGGATGTTTTCTAGAAAAAACCAATTTCACTGGGAAATTGGTTCCTGTTTGATTGGGTTTTTTTCAATGAAGAAAACAAGCTGCTGTTACCACTTTTTCCTTTCACAGCACTAAATAGTTTATAAAGTGTGAAAAACAGCCTACATCTCATTAAGTAATACAGGCTGTTGTAAGAACTGGAATGGCACCAGAGACATGAAAGTTGGGCAATTACAGACTTATTTGAGGGATGACAGGTCTGAATATGTTTTTGTAATCCAGGCAACAAACACATAGAAGTATGTATCCCTGGTTCTTCTCGTCTCCCTTCTAATTTTTTGACAATTTCAGGATTTACTGCATTTATTTTAGAAGTGAGAGGCTCTGTAAACACCTTGAACAACCTACCAAGCAGATGGCTTCTACCACTCCAGCATGTGTGTGGAACATGCCACTGATGGCAGGTCAGTACAGACAGAGCACTGACAAAGGAGCTGGGTCCATATGCTGAATTCTATTGACACAGAGGTTTTCTTTCTTGTAATTCAGAGACAAAATCACCAGCTTATGTAATCAGTGCCCTGCTGAATCAGCTGTGTATCTGTCTGTCTGCCTCCCAGGAAAGGCTGTTTAAACTCCTATCACCAGGTCCCTGAAAAATTCTTTGGAGATTCTAATTTCTATCCATGTATAATGATACTGATATTATTTCCAAAAATTAATGCATCTGATTTAACATACAGAAGATTATTCACAAGATACAGACTTGTCAAGTCTCTGTGTGTATAGATTTCAGTTGCCATCCCTCACCTTTGGGACATGAGGCTGGCCACCTGTGGTGTCACACAACCCCAGCATCACTGGACCTCTTTTACTGGTGGCACAGCCACACATTCACTACTGCAAAAGCAAGACTGTCTATCAGTGTCCATGTGCAGGGATTGTAGAGACATAGAAGGGTTTGGGTTGGAAAGGACCTTAAAGCTCATCTCCTTCCAACCCACTTACCATGGGCAGGGACACCTTCCACTAAACCCTGTCCAACCTGGCCTTGAGCACTTCCAGGGGTCTGATCAGTCACAGCGAGGGGTATCACAGTGTCATGCCTCAAAAGCTGCTTGCCCCAGCCCTAAGGTGTCCTTGGTCACCAGCAGCGGTGCAGAGGCAGCCGAATCTCCTTCACAGTGGCCTGTGCTGCTGTCACCCTTGAAACCCTTGTGCTCCAGCTTGGAGTTGCTTTGCTCTTGTGGTTGGCCTGTGAATGCTAATGGGGTGATGCACTGATTAACCAGTGTGTCCAGGGCTTGCCCCCAGTGCTGCCAGACCAGAGCAGCCTCTGGCAGGGCAGGGTCACCCCAAGATCACCTAGAGGCTGTCCAGTGTGGGGCTGCCCATGGGGAAGGGAATGTGTGCTGGTGGCACAGCAGACTTGGGCTCGGGGCTGAATGGACAAGACACAGAGCGGTTGTTGGGCAGCTCCAGTGAGCAACACGTCCTGCCAGGGATGAGGACGCCATCAAGTGGCCAAAGCTTTATATTCACGTCCCGCTTGATCTTCATGATTTTATATTTGATATATATATTTATATTATTTAGAGTAGCTTTCTGCCTTCTGCTCTCTTTCCACACCAAGTTGCCCATGGCTCTCCCTGACAGCTCCTTCTGGCAGGTGAGTGCTACATGAGAGTTTTGTCAGGCAAATCCTGGGCTCCAATCTCAAAATTGGTTAAATTGGATGAATAATATCATGAAATATCACCATGCAACTCCAACATGGGTGTCAGGGCTTTACAGCCAGAGAGAACTGACTGGATCGAACATGAGGGCAGGATCATGCAGATAACACAGCTTGTTGTGAACTCATCAGTTTAATTCATTCATGATCCATTTTACATTATGTGGGCAGATGAACACACCATTTATTTGCATTAAAAAAATAGTCTGCCCAAGTATTATCCCTGGAGACACATGATATTATCCATCTAAAAAACATGTTTTACATACATGCATTAAAATAGGCAACATTAAAAGGATGAATCCTTAAATGCAGCCAGCAACAAATACTTGTGTGAAGGCTCATCAATTTTTTCCATATTGTTTATCAAAACCAGTTCCATGTGTCCTAAAGAAGGTCAAAGGCACTGTGAGCCTTCTCACAGTGAAGTCCTGAGACGAAGCAACACCAGCTGTTTCTTCCCCATTTTAAGACCAGTTTTGGGAGCACCCACACTTCTGTTTTTAATCTGGGCCCCAGTGATGAGGAGCCCAAAGAAGGTACTGCTCCATTTCCGAGTACTGCTCTAGACCCAAAGTTTTAGGCAGTTTCTGCTGAGATCTTCAAGTGTTGTGACCAATTCCCCCATTCATCCAGGAAAAGGACATAAGAGTTTCTCTTTCCTTCTCCAAATTTTATGGAGGAAAGCTGGAAAGCTGCTCCACACTGTCTTCAGAAACCTTTTTCTGAAGGCATCTACTGAAACCTGCAATCACTGGGCTTTTCCCCAGAGCTCTTCTCCAGAGGAAGAGCTGCTCCTCTAGAACATTTCCCAGATGAAGTGTTGTCCTAGATTATTCCCCCATGTCATGTGTCCCTCTGCATGTGAGCCCCCTTGGCCTCTTCTGCCAGTGCCACCAGAGTCCTCTTGTTATAGCAAAGCTGGTTCTTCTTGGGCTTTGGCACCAAAAGCTCCATGCTTAGAAAATAAATCAAAAGGATATTTAACAGCATAAAGAGAAATAATCATGATGTACAAGATCTTGGAATAATTGAGAGGCTGAGGTAGACCAGAGAGAGACCAGGCCTGCCCCAGTGGTCTCAGTGGGATTCCAGCAAAGAGCTGGAGGTCTGAAGTGTACTGTGTCCTAAAGAGACTTCCTTTGGTGATGGTCTGCTCACGACTACAAAGTGATGTCTGCAGGTTTTGGCAGCTGGCAAGTCATGTCAGGGAGCTCAGAAGATCTAATGAGATACCTCAAGCTGGTCCCTAGAGGGCTGCACCAGGCAAGCTGTGTAAATTAATAGGCAGCCTTCTATATGAAATGCAGACTTGTTTCATTGCTTCCTGTATAAAAAAAGCAGCTTAGTCTCTGAATTTAACATCCTCCTTTAACATCCTCCTTTCCCAATTTAATTTATATCTTGGATAACAGACTGAAGTTGTTGAAGCCTTTACATTTTTCATGAAAATGTGTTAAATTGAGCCAAACTGTGTTGTAGAACACAAGTGTTTGTATGGGAGGAGTCACCCACTTCTTTGAACCTGAAAGCAAGCTAGGATTCGGTGGGAATCCAGACCTTCCTACAGAAAAAGCACCTGTGTACCCACTGCATTTCCTCCTTTCCTTGTTCACCAAAGAAGATGAGTGCTATAATGCCGTGTTGTACAAAAGACGTTCTCTTGGTGATTTCAGGTGGGCTGGGTTTGGGTTCATCCCTTGGGAAAGGGAAGTAAATTGTCTTCCTGATACAATAGGAAAAAATGTCATTGCTGAAGAAGCCCACCACCACCACCAGAATTATTAAGGTGTTCTTAGTCAACAATGAAAGATTTGATAGTAAAATAGTCTTTGGATTTGATGGAGCTGGTGAGATTTTTGGAGTCCTCCATGGACCAGCAGTTGCTGTAGGTGCAGGATGAGAGTCTTCAGTCAGAGCAGCTGAGCCCTCACTAACACCACACTGCTGGTCTGGCTCAGGAAAGTAGGAGACTTTCTTGTCTTCTTGGCAACACTTCTGAAATAAGAAAAAGGGAGATTTATGAAGTACCGCAGAAAACAGCAGAGATGGCCAAGAAAAATCTTGAGTATCTAGCTGCTGAAAAAGTTTCTTTAATGAGATGTTTTTAATGCTGCTCCTTTATGCAACTCTAATGAGGGAAAGAGTGAAACAGTGACTTGATAGTCAAGGCACTTTAAAAGAGATTAATTTCATACCTTTGGGGGTGCAACAAGTGAGGAATACTGTGCGGGGACTATTGTAAAAATGATATTTCAAAACTTATAAAATATTAGAGAATAATCTCCTTTCAAATTTTTATTTCTGATTGATACTAAATAAAATAATCACAACAATCAGAACAGATTACAGTGAAGCTCCAGGAGATGTGGACTGAAACTAAAATCCATTGGCACATTTGCAGTCTGCTTTGAATCCTACAGACCCAAATTGTGTTTGGCTATTCAGGTGTAGGTACCCATGTGAGTTATATGACTTTCAAAGGATCTATACAATTGCAACTCTATTTGATTCAAAGATTAATTCTGTAATTTTAATAAAGCTAGAGGGTCTTTATGTGCTGACCTGGAAGTTAGGGACTGGTCTCAGATTGGCATCTTTTCATTGCTTTGAGAGAAAGTTCATAGCCAAGAAACATGGCTGCACTCGATGGGAATCCCCGCACTGTATTGACCATGAGGCCCCTACAAAACACCTGTTGGGAATGGAGCAAGGTTAGAGCATAGGAATATAAGGACTATTTTAAGAAGAAGAAGAAAACATTGAATGAAGTCATGGTGGGATTCTGAAGAACCAAATCTTTTGGGTTTGCTTGGAAGATACCCCCGCTGCTGGTCTTAGTTGAGGTCTCCACTGGAGAAGGGGAACACAGTGGCAGAAGTCACTGGTTTGGCATCATTGTGCTCTGTGCTCCCTATGGACCCCCATCTGTAGATACCAGCCAGAGTTAAAGAGGTAAAGGGTAAAAACTGGCCTCATGGAACTGGTGTGAAACAGAAAGCAAGAAATCTGAAATGTCTTCCAGTGTTGTCCTGCCTGGCTACAGTCATAGGGTGACAGAACCACAGTGCTCTGGGTTGGAAGGGACCTTCAAGCTCACCTGGTTCTAACCCCCCACCATGGACAGGGACACTTCCCCTAGACCACATTGCTCCAAGCCTCGTCCAACCTGACCTGCCTTCCCTTGGCATGCATAAACATGTGGGGATCATGCAAACCCCAGGTACAAGGAGGCTCTGTTTCCATGCAGGAAATGCTCTGAGCCCCAGGGCTGGGTCTGTGGGCACAGAAGATGTTTGGCAAGTGGAGAGGGAGCGGTGTGGCTGCGAGCTAGCCCAGCCATGTGGGCACTGTGCCACGGGGACAATTTTTCAGGTTTCACCTTTGAGCATAGAAGGAATTTCTCAATCAAGTGAAAACCAGGCTTCCTTTGTACCTTGCTGAGACCTCTCTCAGTACTGCCTTTAGGAATAATATTTGATAGAAGCTGATATTTTTCCATGAGTCTTGGTAAGGTCAAACTTCAGTACCCATACATAACCCAGCACTTTAATTAAGATAATATATACCAGCTTTGAGATTTCCTTTTTCTGGTCAATATATTTCTTTTTAAAAGATGCTGGCTGGTACAAGAGTGAAAGATTATATGGCTTTTAAATGCTTGAGCAGTAAAGGGCTTTTGAAAAAGCCTTGTCACTCCTGACTCCTGGCCTTGACTGGTCTCCCTTTGAACCCCCCTCTCTACTAACACCACACCCTGGTGCCTGGTGTGTGTGAGGACATGCACAAACTGCTCACTTTGGGGTGAGTCTGCTCACAATATGATGGTTCCAGGGGGTATCTCTGCTGGCCTGTTTCTCACAAAATCACTCCTTTAACCACCAAGGCTCATCACAAGTTGCTAATCTAAACACCACAAGTTCAGAATAGATGTGAAAAGGAACACCAGCAACCAAACCCCTTTCCAGGCTTTGTAACGGCAAAGTTCCCACAGCTACTGTAAAAAGCCATGAAAAATTTTGGCCCTGAGATCAGAAGCTCTTAGATTTAAGCATATAGCCAATTACTGAACTCTACTAAACACCATTATATCTTGTGTCCAATATATACTGACTTGTTTGAGACAATCAAAATATATTCACATAGTTTAGATAAAGCTTGCAACGTCAAATTGCAGTGTTGGGGCATTTAGGATATTATTTGATTTGTTGGGATGTTTTATTTTGTTAGGAAAGAGAAATTTCTGGGAGGAAATTCAATGCTTTTGCATTATCCATAAAGTAACATAAGAGACCCAAGTTAAATAATAATGAAAATTTAGGATGAAAAGTCCAGAGAAATAATTTTTTCTTATCAGAATGAACACACCTGGCTATGGAGAAAGAGAAGGGCATAGTTATGTTTCTTTGTGTACATCAGGCAGTTATTTCCAGCGCTGAGAATGCTGTTCCTTTTTCCCAGAACGAAAACATCCAGCCCTGGGTTTGCCATTTGTCAGCTGTGAGTGTTCCAACATTTAAAAACATTTTCCTTACAAGAGCAGGACCCAGTCTTGCTATCAACTAATTACTCAATCCTACTGACAGCTTTTTTGGGGCAGTTCCAGATATGACAGCAGAAAAACTACAAGTACAGAACTCCACCAGAAAACTCTTTTAGTTGTTAATTCAGGCAGGACAAGGAAGACAGAGGATGAGGATGAGGATGAGGATGAGGATGAGGATGAGGATGAGGATGAGGATGAGGATGAGGATGAGGATGAGGATGAGGATGGAGAGAGAAGGGAAAACCCATGGAAATTCCCGTTTCAGCTGGCCTGCTCTGAAAGCACACACCATGTGGAATGCACAAGGCAGGTACCATAGAGCCTGGGCACCCTGTCCCCCATTTGATTGTCCAAGGACAGTCCTCAGCATCTCTCCAGGTGCTTGTGCTTCGTATGAATGTGACTTTCTTCACTCAGTGGCAAAAGCTGAACCAGACCATGGGCTCCTGTGACAGCTGGCATAACATAGTGGCATGTTGGCAAATACTGAAATCACACTGATGTGATTTTGCAGGTTATTTTCCTGTTTGTATTTTCCTTGTTACATTTCTCTCAGAAAGTGAAAATTAACACTTTGGAGCTAAGACTACGTGCTGTTCCAATGAGAAATACAGATTTATTTCAGTATCAGTAGACATTACTTCCACAACCATGCCTTGCAACACAATAAAGCTGCAAACCTTTATTCTCTGCCATTCACATTTAACTGTGGCAAAGTTTGCAGGTATTAAGGTTGCAAAAAACTTGCATATGTGTTTTATTACACTAAAAGACAAAGTCAGAAAAGGGAGATAAGTTGTTTGGCATGCAGCCCTTCTTCATGTTCGAAACGAAAGCAATTCTGATTTAAGAATGTTGACAATCAACTCTATCTTGGTGCAAAATGAGGGCAAGCAGTGCAAAAGCAGCATTAGTTCCACCAAAGCATTGCCCAAGATGACCAGACACACCCAGAGTGCCAGGACAGTCCCACCAGAATCAGTTCATTGACACCAAAGTCAATGGGAAACATTTGACCTCTGCATTTTGCAGAAGAATCACAGAGGTAAGACTTTCTACCTCTGATTTGTGATAACTCGAATTATATCCATGATTAAGTGCACTAACATGAAATGTTGTTTGAAGTTAATTACACCAGCTGTGTGTGACCCCCAGTCATTCATTTCTTCATTATGTAACATGTATAATTACTCTCACTATTTTGATTTAGAAGGAATCTACACTATAACTACCTACTGCCATTTTTATAATTTAGCACTAACTGGCTTTAGCTGTCTCTCAAGTCTGCAGATAGGTTTTTAACAGCCACTGTATTTTCCAATTGACAATTAAATACCTAATAACCAGATTTAACTTCAAATGTCACTTACTTTCAAGCCCTCGTTCTGGTAGCTCTGCAACATGCAGTCAAGGATCCCTTTGTACTGGTTTAAATAAACTCCATCTGCCTGAAGTCTACTTTTCACAACATCCATTGGAGTACATACTGCCCAGGAAACAGCTCCTGGAAAAATACAGAAGTATTTGAATAATTCCTTCTCTATACTTCTTTGCCCACAGGTCAGTGAACTCAGAAATTCACATCTATCACATCATATTCATGGCATTTTCGTGTCAGGGCATTCACCCTGCTCAGGCACAGAAACAGTATTTCTGGAAGAAAGTTCCATATTTCTGGAAGAAGTGTTCAGATTTTGGAGTTTATGCTCCTGATCAGATGCAGGCAACCCAAGAGAGGCTTCTCCAGGTGCAAATACATCTTCTGCTGTGCTTCTGGTGGAACATTGACATGCCATGGGAAGAGCCTGAGCTGCCACTTGGGATGATTTCAGAAAAAATTAAGTCTTCTGATAATTCCATTGTAAAGCAAAGTTTGAGCTGAGGATACAAATAACAGGTAGGTGCATCTCAAGCTGCCAGGATTAGGCTCCACGCAGTGGCATACCCTGTCATTCCTCTAAAGAAATGCCCATTTCCATTGATTAGCCTGCAGCTGAGTGGGATGGTTTGCCTCTGGAAAGATCATGACTTCAATCCATGGCCCAGCTGGACAGACAAGAGTTTGGACCTATGTGAGTGTTGGGGCACGCTAGAAAAGCTATCCAGAGGCACCCAGGGCTTCTTTATTTGAGGAGAAATAGAGAAGGCATTTTGTTATCATTACCTGAGCTAAGGATTGACTTGCCTTTATGGATCTGCAATTTAGAAACGGCCAAGAAGTGGGGAGTGGGAGTAGAGGTGACCTTTCACATGGTGGGGGACGCACATGCCAGGTTTACTGGCAAGTGTACACATGGGAAAAAGAACAGTAACAGTCAATTGGGCTTCTGCTACATGTGGGTAGGTGCACACCCTCCTGGTGGGCAGCCAACAGGTTGAAGTCCTCTTTTGGAGGCATCTTGGCTTCACATATCCCTGGCAATATGACTGGCAGGCTGCCCTGAGGCATCCAGGGAAATGAAGGCACTGTCTGTTTTCCACTGGCAATGAGCCCAATGAAGGTCTGATAATGCAACTTCTATAAAGTTTGTCAAATCATAAAGTGCAGCTGTAGTGCCAGGGAACCCAGCCCTGGGGAAGGAAGGTCATTCAGTGCCATGTCCTCTGCTGGCGTTCAGGAGGATGTGGTGGCCCTTGAGTCAGCCTCACAATCTGCCCTGAGAACCTTCCTGTTCTTGTTTTGCCAGTGCTGTGAGGAAGTAAAGGTGCTTACCTGCTACACCCCCTGCCACCCAAATAGAGAAGGGATTAGGAGAAATTCTTCCATCAGGAGTTATCCAGTCACAGAACATTGCGTATGGGATGAAATAGGCACAGTACCCGGGAACATCCCTCAGGAGCATTGCTACATTGCCTCGGTATATTCCTGCTATCCCCTCTTTCTGTAGGATTGTCCTTAAGCAGTGAATTGGGCCTCGGTACACAGGAGATCCAGGAACTGTGGAATTTAGTTTAACATTTGCTACAAAAAAAAAAAAGATACAACT
>VZTT01056185.1:0-19673 GCA_013400855.1 Buphagus erythrorhynchus
CACCTTTCCCTGGCACTCACCTCCACAGTCACCTTTCACTGGCACCCACCTCCACAGGCACCTTCCCCTGGCACCCACCTCCACAGGCACCTTCCCCTGGCACCCACCTCCACAGGCACCTTCCCCTGGCACCCACCTCCACAGGCACCTTCCCCTGGCACCCACCTCCACAGGCACCTTCCCCTGGCACCCACCTCCACAGGCACCTTCCCCTGGCACCCACCTCCACAGGCACCTTCCCCTGGCACCCACCTCCACAGGCACCTTTCCCTGGCACCCATCTCCACAGTCACCTTTCCCTGGCATCCACCTCCACAGGCACCTTGGTATTGACCTCCCAGGGAGTTTTCATCCACCATAAAAATTTTCAATGTGCATATAGCCTCTGAATTCAGGGATTTTACTACTGATGGTTAGAAGAGTAGGATGAAACCCCAGTAAATGCAAAATTATAATCATTTAGATATTCACTGAAAATTTCAACAGCTCTGTAGGGTGTGAGCATTAACAGAAATTCCTTCATCCCCTAGCCTTTGTGGATCTCGGGTTGCCCACACATTACTGTGCCATACATGCTCTGAAATGCACAGAAAAGAGAGAAAACATCAGAGGGAGCAGAGCAAGGCCTTGTCACCTTGGGTAACTTCACTGTGGACATACTGCCCGGGTAAACAGTGTCATGTAAATATTGATGCCTTGTCTGTGGCCTCGTAGCTGGTGGGATGTTACAGCCCAGACCCACAGGGAATAGCTTGTTTGATGTGAGCAGCATGATATGGTTTGGGGAAGGTGGGGAGGATTCAGCCACATGAAAAAGAGGCTGAAAGCGAGTTTGGGATTGAGGCTGGTGACTCTTTTAGAAAAAGAAGACAAAACAAAACTAAATGGCAACTTAATGCCAGAAAAATTCCTCTATTCCAGAAGCAGCATTTTAAAACCAAAATACGCTTCAAAGATTTCTGGGCATGGGGTCCCAGTGCAAGTTCCCTGCACTTGGTCCTTTTCTCAAGCACAGTCAAGCCTTTGTTTTGAGTTTGGAGGAAAAAAAAGTGACAAACCACACTATTTGGAGACTCTTGGAACTTGCTGCCTTCCTGCTTGCAGGGATGCTGTTTGAAGGGTAGAACTTGCATTTGGCGTGTCTGTATTTGTGCATGTGTAACAAAAGAGAAACACAATCAGATTTCAGACTGATTTTGATAATTTTCCTTTCTACAAACAATCCTCTCAGGCCGTTATCTCAGAGGAATTCCCTTGAGTACATCAGTTTAAACAGGAAGAGGCATTTTCACCAGCACCAACAACCCCCTTGGAGAAGACATGCTTCATGTTTCTGCATATCAGCCCCTTGCTCCCCGTCCATGTGTGCTTCCTAGCAAAGCTCAACCACTTTGTCATCCAGTCTCATTTTGAATCCAGGAGATTGAGTTATTATTGCAGTGATGAACTTTACTCCACATTAAAAATCTTCCTCTGTTTAGTGACTACCACTGGGTCGACGCTGTTACATTGCCCTGGCTGCTACAATGGCTTTGGGCAAGCTCAGGTAGATCCATAATTGGCAGTGTCACAGAGTTATACCTTCCTTTATATAAACTAAAGGTTAATTTTCCCCTGGGGCAGAGACTTTTCCAGCACTTGAAATCACATCCACCCTGTTGTCTCTCTCCTGCCTTTATGATTTGTTCAGCAAAACATCCATCTGTCCATGCCCTCCGGCTCCATAGGTATCCAGCAAGCCAGGGGAAAATAATCCAGCAAAATGAAGTCATGGCTCTATCTGGCCTGGGGTCTCCCTTCCCCACCTTCCCCCAGTAATATGTTTTGTGATGTGGATTTCTGTCGACAGAGCGAGACGCCCGACTCTCTCCTCCTGATGAACATGTCCCACGAGGACAATGATGGAGTTCCTGCAAAATTTTTACCACTGACCTTTTCTCCACTGTGGAGCAGGAATGCATCTCCCAGTGAAGGCTGGGGACAGCAGAGAGTGTGTTATAATCCTGGAAAATGTGACTCTGTCTTTGTGGAATGCCATTTCCCACCGCCCCCCCTCTCCTTCCCTTCTCTTTCGCCCCTCCCTTAGAAAAATGTAACCCAGAAACCTTGAAAATTCAAGGCAAAAAATTGCCACCTCCTCCCTTTCTCAGCTCTGTCTGAGCAAGCAGCCAAGCTGTTAAATGCTTTTACCTGCTGTGTCCAAGTCAAAAGTTAAATAATGTGTGAATGAATGTGGAAGGAAAACAAGAGGCAGCGAGGGAGCACTGGAGAGAGCCCCTCTTACAACAAGATAACTGCTACATTATGAGAAACAAATAATATGCTGCTCCTCTCCAGGACTGTGTCTGTGACATCTTGACAGGTACATCTGAAGTTAATTATGTGCCTCTTGTTGAATTTTGCCCTGCTCCTGGGGCTTGATCCTGCAAACACCAGTTCCAGAGCATCTTGCCCTGGCAGCCAGTGCTCTCCTTTCAGAGGTTCAGAGTGGGCTTTAACAGGGTCATTGGCTTTCTGTGAGCCATCACAGCTACAAAAATGCCTTTGCCAAGAGATTGGGATTTCCCAACCAGCTGTGCATGCTGAGGTGGATGCTGGAGTTGTGGGACCTGCCTTTCACCCACGCCCAGATAGAGAAATATGTGACTCCTGCCAACAGGAAAACTGTGCATTATTCTTTCTACTTACACAGTGCAGTTGCCACATCCTTTCTTCCTGTGGCTTGTTTGCTGCTCCTTGATGTTGGAAGGCTTTTGGTCAGACAGTGCATTCTCCTTTGCATAGAGATGCTGGTCTAACCCTGCACATTTCCACTGTTGCTGAATGTCCTTCACAACATCTCCCTACTTCTGCATATACTCCACAGGCTCACCCATCCCACCTCTATCCATGTAATGGAGTGTCTTGGGTGCCTAAGAGTTATGTTTAAGTGCTAATAATTGAGGCAATGTTGTAAATGAAAGGGTTCTTGGTTCCTTCTGAACATGGATTCTTCTCACCTGCATCAGCAATCAAATGTCTTGGAGAGAGGTTTGGAGAGTTTATTGGAGAGCAGTTCATTTATCTTGCCTCAACACTGCATGCCAGAGAAAATATGTGTCCCTCTTTCTATGTTGACTTCAAGGTAAGCTGGACATGACTAGTTCAAACACAAGGGGATATGATGATGACTGCATTTGGTCAGATGTCTCTTACCCCATGTGTGGTGCACTCACTAAGGATGCTAATTCAATGTCCCCTTTGTTTTAATATTGGTTTTATTTGGGTTCGTGTTCAAAGAGATGAGGAATTTGATGAGTGGGGGAGTGATGCCTTGCTGGTCCCATGCACTATCCCAACAGGCTTCACACCCTCAGACATTGATTTCCTGCTAGAAAACACCACTCCACTGGTCTGCAGCACACCCCACATATTACTGCAGACAGTTTAACCTGGCCAAAACACACAAAGCAGTTCTATTGTTTTAGGGCCAGAGGGGCAACACCTGAGCCATGTGCTCTCTATGGGGGTGTGCTCAAGACAAGGACAGCCCTGAGCAATGTGGACACTGGTCCATACCCTTGGTCTCAGGGTCAGGGACACTCACTAGACTTTGTTATTTGGCAGTAGAGACATTGGTATGATTTCAGCTGCTGAGAGCTTGTGTGTCTCTTTACATGGCCTTCACCCATACCCCAGCATTAACCACAGCTCCTTGGTGAAGGTGCCTGGCTAAATCCACACCACCAGGCTATGCAGAGTGAACAAGTGCTAATGACTTGCCATCCACAGTTCAGAGGGCATTTTAAAATTATTTTATTAGCTATAGCCTGGTCCTGTGGCCCAGTCTTGGTCAGCATGTGGTAGGTGCTCACCTGGAGCAGGTCTTTGGTTTGGGTTTGTTGTGAACTGAAACATGAATGCAGATGCAGACCCCTCCCTTAGAGAAATGTGATGGTGAAGACCATGAAAAGCTCTGACCCACAAGCCCACGTTCTTTGACTTTTGATTCCACTTTGAAGTTCAAATAAAATTTAAAACTTGAAAGCAAACCTCATCCCAAAGCTTCCCAGAAGCAGCTTCACCACTGCAACCATAGTGAGGCCACAAGCTGTTTGCTTGGGGTGGGCTACCTTGTCCTGCTCCTTTGCTGACACTCAGATCTTCACCTCCATCTCAAATCCCAACTCCAGGTGTTCTTTGTTTGCCCAGAGTTTTGCTTTTTTGTTTGCAACCCTCTAATAATGACATTACTATTCCCCTGGTCATCTTCATTGATACAGATCATATTATAGAGTAATAGATGGTTTGGGTTGGAAGGGACATTAAAGGTCATCCAGTTCCACACCCTGCTACAGGCAGGCACCTTCCACTAGACCAGGTTTCTCCAAGACACCTCCAACCTTGCCTGGAACACTTTCAGGGATTGGACAGCCACAGCTGCTCTGGGCAACCTGTGCCAGGGCCTCACCACCCTCATGGCTAAGAATTTCTGCCCAATATTCCATCTAACCCTGCCTTCTGGCTGTGGGAACCCATTCCCCTTTGTCCTGTAACTCCAGACCCTTGTCCAAAGTCCCTCTCCAGCTCTTGGAGCGTCTTTAGGCACTGGCAGGGCTCTGAGGTCTCCCTGGAGCCTTCTCTTCTCCAGGATGAACACCCCCAGCTCTCCCAGCCTGTCTCCAGAGCAGAGGTGCTCCATGGAGCACTTCCATGGCCTCCTCTGGATTCACTCCAGCAGCTCCATGTGATTTTGATGTTGGACCCCAGAGCTGGAGGCAGCTCTGCAGGTGGGGTCTCACCTGGGTGGGGCAGAGGAGCAGAATCCACCCCAACCCCTCCCACCCCTCAGCTCCCCATCTGCCCAAGATGTGGGATCAACTCAGGATGTTTGAGTGAATGTCTCATATCTTTTATTCTGAGGATAAGTTTTGGTGAGTACCTTTAGCCATTACTTAAAGGTGTGTATTGGATTTACTATGATCAGCACTTTCTGGCTTTCTAACTTGGCTGAAAAGCTCCCACAAAAAAAAAAAACCCAATCAGTTGGGAGTAAATAAATACTGCCACACACCCCAAAACAAATTTATGATCCAGATAGCATTAAGACTTCTAAGTTTTAAGACTAAGACTAAGTAAAGTAAAGTAAAGCAAAGTAAAGTAAAGTAAAGACCACATGTATTTTTTTTCAAACGTTTTATTTGGCATGTGTTCCTGGAAGACCAGGGCTCAGTGGTGGGGTTAGGAACTGACTAAACAAGACCTGTAGTCATGCTTAGGAGATTGCCAATATTTTTAAGGCTCTTTGAGAAAACACCAAACAAATCAGTTTAAGTTGAAGAATCTTTCTCAACATTTTTTTCCCACCAGAGGCAAAAATATATCATACAAGACTCTTGACCTTTTATTGTTCACTGATAGAAAGGTGGGGAGCTAATTTGATGCTCACTCCTCTGAGTAGCTCTGCCTCTAGTCTACCATGCACTTTTAATATTAGTCCTAAAAAGATTCCAGGTACAGTTCTAGGTACTGGAGGGATTTCAGAAATGCTTTTGTGCTGCATGCCAAAATGCTAAGAGCAGGGAGAGATTGTGTCATCAGTTTTCAGTCAAGCCCCTCTGTGCCTCTTTTTCTAAGTTGCCAGAAAAGTTACACATAAAATCATGAGCAAAGACTTTCCATACAGCTTTAAAAGTGGGATTTCTCTTTACAATGGCTGTAGGTGGTTTGGGGTGTTCTGATGAAGGACCTGGTCCTGTCTGGCTTCACATGACAGTGGCAAAAGGAGGAGTACACTTTTGCTTGGCTTAGCTTGCACATTTGCTCTGTTTTACACCAAATTTAACCGTCATATTTTACAATTCCACTCCAAGCAGGAAATCTAGACTATGGATCAGTGACTGCCTGAATTTTTATTGACAAATCATGATCTTTATTGGTGGAATTATGAGCTAGCTGGATCTTACTGTCTTTGTGTAATGAGGCCAATATATTGCTACCAACGTGGTGTTTTAAATTTAATGTAACAAAGAACAAAGGTGGCTTTCTTCGTGCTCTCCCTCTCCATTTCTCTTTTCTTCTTTTCATTTTTCCTTCTCTTTTTTTCCCCCCACTCTTGTTATTTTTCCTTCCTTTCTTCCTTTTCAGTTTTGCTTTTTCCAAAACAGAGATCCAAATTTCCAGAACTCTCCTGCAGTGCTGGTGGTTATGCCAGTGTGAAATGGGAAAGGCTTATTCCAGACCCCAGCAGGGCAGTGGCTTGGTAGGGATTGCACTGTCCATCACCTTCAGAGGAAGGAGAGCCAGCTGAATTAGACATCCACTTCCTTGATTGCTGGAGAAGGGTGAAGCAAATAGAACCTTTTGTGGGCAAGGTTTCATGGTTAGGGTTGGATGGGACCACCCATCATCTGAAACACAGCAGCTTCCAGCCAAAATGCCAGTTCTGACCTCAGCTCCAGGGCTCCCAATTGCCCTTTGGAGCATCTTCTCTCCCTCCACTGACTATGGAAGTTCCAAACCATCTTAGACAATTACTCTAAGTGCTTTAAATTATCTGGTGTGAATAACCACTGTTCCTTTATCTCCACCCAGGTTCTGTTGGAATCCAAACAGAAGGACAGATAGTCCTTCTATTTTTGACAGAAAGTCAAAGAGAGGAATATGGATATGAGGTGAAATCATGTGCTTTGGAACAAATTATTTAGCAGGGATAAGCTCCAGCAAGATTTTGTGTTTCACTTCCAAAAAGTTTCAAACAAACAAACAGACAAACAAACCACCACCCTTTGGATTATTTTTTAGTTTTTTTTCGGGATGGGAGTGATAATGCATGTAATTGCCCAATGATATGCAGAGGATGAGAAGGATCAGGCCCATGGTGCTGCCAGAGGTGGTGCCCCAGCCAGAGGAGCACATCTGGCTTCTCAGATCCTGGCATGGGTTGGCAGCATGAGGAGCATGAGCCACACTTGATCTGTAAACAGTGCAGTGTTACAGTGGTGTCACTGCAGCACAATAAACACTGAGTCCCATAATACCAGTTTTATAGTCTCCATGCAGACCAAAGCCTTGCTTTAATATTACTTGCACTTAATCTTCAGTTTGTAATATTTATTTAATTCCTTCTTGTTAAGAACCCCAGAGGAAGGGTAGGCGAGTCTAACCTCTCCTGGACTGCAGTTCTAAACTATTAATCTGTCATGTCAGTATACTTTATTAATACTGTTTTCCTGTGTACAGCTGGTGGAATACATCATAAGTCACTTACCATCTGCTGTGTAACTGTGTTGTAAAGTGTCTTTCTTCCATAGATTATTGCTTTGATAGATTAGGGTTTTGTACAGTCATGATACCTCATCCCATCAATTTTAAGCTCTCAGGAGGATGTTCATGGCTGAAGTATCTGATCATTGCAAAAGTCTTTAACAGCCTCTCACTGTGTCCCTGCAGGCTGGGGAGTGCTATTAGGCCTGCTTTCCAGATGAGAACACGTGTCCAGGTTTTGTGCTGCATTGCTCTAATGAAGTGTGCTTTCTCCTTCTCTTCCACCCCTTCCATCCCAGGCAAAGGCGAGAGATAAGCAGGTTTAGGAGGGAACATCCCTTTCTCCAAACTGAACTGGGGATGGATCTGGGGTTGGATGCTTTCCAAGGAGTCCCTTGTAGCATCCTAGGCACTGAGCCATCTGTTGTGCTCTTTGGAGCCTGAACATGTCTACACCATCAGCTTTTACACACAGAGCTGCATGAGTGCCAGGGGTGACCTACAGACCATCGAAGAGAGCAGCAGCACCCGTGGAAGAAAACCTCACCTGCTGCTACCAGAATCCACCTCACACTGATTTAGCTGTGTTTAAACCTGGGTGCTTAAGTATAAACAATGATGTTGAGATGAATAAAAATGATATACAGGGATGCACAACATCAGAAAGGGTTTATTTCCAGGCTAGAGAAGATGTCTAAAGAAGGTGGGCTGAACTGGAGCTGTGCTTGCTCCATCCCACCATAACTGCAAGACAGTGTCACTCCCTTTCATCAGGCCTTTTCTCTTCAGCATTTCAGAGATGGGGAATCTGTGGGCAGCTGATACATCAGTGGTTCCCATTCTGCCTTCCCTGATGCAGTGTGTCCTCATGGCAGATATTTTTTCCCCCCAATAAATCCTTGCCCATGAGTCAGCTGTGTCTGTGCTGTGCTCAGGATCTGCAGCATGAGTCCTATAAGGGGCAGCTGGGGAGGCTCCATCTGGATAAAAAGGAGGATCCTGGGGGAACTTCTCACCCCCTACAATTCCCTGAAAGGAAGGTGGGGCCAGATGGGGACTCTGCTCCCAGGCAACAGGAAATAGAAAGGAAGAAACAGCTTCAAGTTGTGCCAGGGGAGATTTGAATTGGATAAGAGAGGAAATTTCTTCCCCAAAAGGGCTCTGAAGCCCTGGCACAGGCTGCCCAGGGCAGTGGTAGAGTCCCCATCCCTGGAGGGATTTAAAAGCTGTGTTGGATTCAATGTTCCTAAAGCTCTTTTCCAGCCTAAATGACTCTATGATTCTACTGAGTTCTCCCTCAGTTTCTCCTGAGGACACTACTGAGAGGCTTCCTGATCTGGTGGAGCACATGAGCCACTGACTGGATGAGTTTGGCCCCAGGTTTTCTGGAGACCAGTGGTTTCTGGTGGGTTGCAGCTGCTGTCAGATCCAAAAACAACCTGAACTTAAGAGGTCTTTCTGGGAAAACTCAGTCTCTGTGGAGTGGGGCTTAGGATTGATCAAAGACCTGATTCAGTGAGATGTGGAATAAGGGGTTCAAGATAATACTTCTGAGTGACAAATATCTGGTAAAATTTAATGAAGGTGAGGTTTTAAATGAATATATGCAAAAATGCACTAAGAAATTCAGTGTGAAGAGGAACAGATCAAGCATGAAATACCCATGAGGATGTGGAATAAAGATGTCAATCAAAGGAATAAGGGATATCAGCCTGTAGCCCAAGAGGAGCTGAGGAGATCACAGAAGTTGGGATGTGACATTGCCCAGCTGGATTTTCCTGCATTTTGGCTCCCAGAAACCCCAGATAAGCTCAAAGTGGGCCACCCCTTCTTTCTGCCCCTAAGGACTCATCTCCCACACCTTGGCATGCCCAACACCCAAAGCTCTCATCTACCTGAAAGCAGTTCAGCATCCTCAGGGTTAAATCAGATTTAGTATCCAAGACCTGGCAGCTGACTTTTAGCCCAGCATGAGTTTTTTTTATGATCAAATTATAGACCCAATGAAAAGAAAAGAAAAACCACAGCCCCGTACCCCCATCCCCAAAAATCCAATCTGAGGTTTATAGCTCAGGTTTATATACAGAATCATGATTGGAGTAGCAGGAACAGCATCACTGTAACACACTTGTAAACTGGTACTGTCCTGTGGGGGAAGAGAAGAAAGGAAAAGAAAAGAAAGGAAAAGAAAAGAAAAGAAAAGAAAAGAAAAGAAAAGAGAAAAGAGGAAAAGATGCACTTGATATGCTCCAAAGGCCTGAGGAGGTGGGTTCCATGACTGGATGGGAAAAGGGCTACTTGCCAAGATGCACTTTCAAAGATTAAATATTCACCCTGGTGAAAACTGCATCCATGGTGTCTCTGCACCCCCATGCTAGGGAAGGTGAGATGCTGAACCAGCCCCTCTGCAGGGCTCACCATGACTCTTTGCACCCTGAGATGGGAAAAATTAAGCACATCCACTTCCACGATGGACAGCTGTCTTTATGTGGAAAAGCTCAAATTATATAAGGCAAAGCAATGCTGGACTGCAATAATTTTTCATAATGTGGGTTTATTAAGATGGAGGTGCAGCCTTTTCCAACATTAAGTAAGAAAAGAAGTAGTAAAGCTTCTGGATCTCAGCTCTGTTATTATCTGGCCATAAAGGGAGGCAAAATATTTGAGTTTCTTGCAAATCCCAGCTCCTGAACTGCCACTCTAGACATTGGTCCATTGTCGCCAGGACCTCTTAAAAAGACAAAGGGGAAATTATGTTTGGCTCCAGCAGAAAGTGAGAGCTGAGAATGAGACAATAAAGCAAAAATGGTCACATTTTATTGCCTTACTCACCCATGGTTTCTTTAGTATGGTATGACTTATGGAAGCTTTGATTTACACTGGTGCAAGTTTTATCTGCTGCTGTCTTGGCCAGTTCATTCTTAATACTGAGACCTATGGGCCTCTGCTGACTTTCTTGGTTAAATAAATTAAGGGAAATATAAACGTTAATGGAAGTCACTTAATTTATGGCTAGATTGGAGCATTGTCTCTTACACCATGGGTCCAATCCAAACCCCATTCATCCAAAGCTTACTGACATCCCTGAATCAGGCCCTATCTTTGGGCTTCTCCTTCTCACTATGAAAGGAACAGCTAAAATTAATTTTAAATGAGATTATATTATCCCTCAAAAGCCGTCCTGCACAAGACTTTCAACCCTTGTCACCTCTGGGGGGGCAGAGCATTTGGGATGTTTTAGTGGCTGTTGTTTGAAGGCTGAAGATATTCCTCCCACAGCGATGCCTCCCCCCCTTTTTCCTCTCCATGCCAACCATCCCACCCTTTAAATATCTCCTCTTGAAGCATTTTACAATGCATCACATGCCATTTATGGCCAAACACATTTTTGGCTCATCTGTATGATACAGAACCTACTTCCAGCTCTTCAGGCACTTTCTCAGATTATTTCTTGCCAAAATTTTACTTTTTTTGGCCTGGTTGAATGAAAGAAAGCTTTCTGCTGCTTTTATTTTTATTATTTTTATTGTGTAATTATTATTTATTCAGAGATGCTTTCTGCCACATATATCTCTGCCAGCAGCAAAACTGCTAGCTTGCCATTGCAGTGTCTGCCTTAATGTGCTCTGATATGCTCCTTCCCTGGCTCACCTTCTCCAGTTTAAAAAAAAAAACACCAAAACAAGCAAGAAAATGAAACAACAACCAAAGAACATTGCATGCACTTTTTGTGCTGAAGGAAAAAAGAGCAGAAGACAGAAGAACAGGGAAGTAGAAAATGTTTAAAAAGTGTAAAAATATAAGAGTTGTCCCACAGAGTATTAGGATGAGTCAGTAAATAGAGCCAGTACATTTTCACACGGAAGTAGCAAGTTCAGGGTTGTTCTTGTGGCAAAAGTCTCACTGTTATCACAGCTGTGGGAGGGATAAACAGAGTGAGAAGGAGAAGTAGCTCCTCAGTGAATATGAATTATTGTAGTTTATCAAGGCTGTGGCTTTTCACAACTGATCATGTCCTGTTGATATTAGCAGAACTTTCCCCCTGAGCCAATCAGGGACTCAGAAACTGAAGGACAAGAAGAAAGCATTGGGTTAGATCTCTGTTCTGGAGAGGCACAGGGAATATATCCCAAGATGGTTAAAGCCTAGAGCCCTCAGCCTCTGTGTGAATGCATCTTTTGGGATGGTATCTACATTTCCTGGGTTTATGGCAGGGTGGTCCTTTCCAGCAGTGGCTGTTAAAGCATTTGCACACCCATGAGCTGTGGCTCTGTCAGGTTAGGCAGCTTTACCAATCCAGCAGACTGGAATAATTCACAGAGGCCTGATGCCTTTGTGTCCATGTTTAAATACTATTTACCAGCAGTTCAAGGGAGGTGATTCTGCCCCTCTGCTTGGCTCTGGTGAGACCCCACCTGCAGAGCTGCTTCCAGATCTAGAGACCCCAACACCAGAAGGATGCAAAGCTGCTGGAGTGAGTCAAGAGGAGGCTGTGAAGATGCTCTGGGGACACCTCGTTGTTGTCTTTTTGTTCTTAAAGGCGGCTTATAAAAGGTTTGAAGAGTGATTTTTAACATGAGCAGATAGTGATAGGAGAAGGAAAAACTTTTAAACTGAAAGACGGTAGATTTAGATCAGACATTTTCAAGGAATTATTTACTCCGGGGTAGTATGCTGTTTGGTTGTATTATTTCTTACTGAATTTAGCATAACAATCTTCACTTGCAGGAAAACAGCATGTTAGGTAGGTGGAGTAGAATGTCCCCTGTAGGACTCATGTCCCAGGCCTCTGTGAGTTGATGAAGCAGCATTACAACCCCAGCTAAGTCATGCCAGAGTGACCACCCCCTGTCAGGCACATCCTCTAGAGACATCCAGACTTCTGCTCAGCTCACAGGGGCTGGTGAGGACAAGGGATGGACATGGGATCAGGAGAGACAATTCTGTGTGCTGTCTTCAGGCTTTTGTGGCCACTCCACATTGCAGCTCAGCTTCCATGTCCATCAGCACTGGTGGCTGTGAGGATATGCCCAAGTAAGGTGGCTCAAACAAGACCCCATTTCTTTTCCCCGTATTTCACCTTAATGAACTTGCTGTACTCATGCTGACAAGCACTTGACTCTGTGAACAAAGTGACACATGGCTTTCAAATACACCTTGTATTTGGCTGAGGAGAGAACAAGCTTCATGAACCTCTACCCCACAGAGTTCCTCACTTAAAATATCTTCATGAACATTTGTTCTGTAGATTCCATACAATTAAGTGAATGAGTAGCAGCCTTTGTTATTCAAGAGTGATGAAAACAGGCAGCAAACGGAACAAATTCCTGCCTAAGCTTTTGTGCCAGCCTATAATTAATCTTTGAAATGGCTCTGAAATAAAATTCAAGTAACTCAGTGCTGAGTCAGGCCATGAATCTGTATTACAACCTTAAAAGTGCTATACTTTGCTCAGCACCTATTTCACAATGTTTTTATGAGGAACATACCCCAATATGGAAGACAAACCAAAACCTGTTTGTAGGTAAACAATAAACCTAACAGAATCATAAGGCTGAATCAGAGAGAAATCACACCAGGATTACAGAGAAATCACTCAGGGGAAAAAAGTCACTGCTGTCACCAAAAAGGATTAATCTCAGGTGTGTTCCAGGCAGTTTAGGATAAGACCATAACAACCAAGCCTGGGTGTTTCTAGGAAAGGATGAAAGGTTTTCATAGCATCCCCTTAAAGATCATTATTTAGTGAAACCAATTGAAAAGGAAGATAACTCAGGCTGGATATCTCAAAAATGTCTTAAGCATCTCTTAAAGAATGCCTGCATAAATCAGAGACTGTCTTTTTATGTGCTGGTCTCCCAGCAGTGCAAGCAGATGAGGGACTCTGGGTATCCACAGCTGTGTCCCAGCAGGGAGAAAATGGCACCTGGAGTATTAGCAGGGAGTAAATAGGACATGGATGCTTGAAAAGGAGACCCCACTTGAGCTGTACAGATTTGCTTCAAAATTTATATTTCCAAGTCAGCAAAGGATTGAGTGAGACAGATGCATGAATGAATTTACTCCTGTGAAAAGCAAAGAAGCTTTCAGGTAAAAAACATAAAAGTCCGGTGTTGTCTATGGTTTATGATTACATATCCCAGGGTACATTTGGGACAAGTTTTCCTTGCCCAAATTGTTCCAGTCTGAATTTCAAAGAATGGTACCTTCTCTGCTGCCTTGCCAGCTCTTGTCAAGCTAGGTCATAAGGTGATCATGCCATTAATCTCCTTGCTGTCCTACGTTTCCATCAAAAAGCAGCTTTTCTCACAGCTGCAAACAGAAATACTTGGCTGAGCTGGGGCACTGCAGGTTGCTTTGAGATCCTTCCCCAGTCTGGGGGTTGTGTATTTTCTGTTCAAGACCATGGACTGCAGCTAACCAAGGTGACCCATGGCCCATCTCAGTCTTGCTTTGCTTTGCCCAGTCTAAAAATGTGTCATAGGACCACAGAATCACTGAATCATTTGGGTTGGAAAAGATCTGTAAAATCAAGAGGTCCAATGGTTCTCCCAGCATTGGCAAGCTCACCACTAACCCATGTCCCCAAGTGCCACATCCACACATCTTTTAAATCCCTCCAGGGATGGGGACTCCACCACTGCCCTGTGCAGCCTGTGCTGGGGCTTGGGAACCATTCTGAGGAAGAAACTTTTCCTAATCCCCAATCTAAACTTTCTCTGATACAACTTGAGGCCATTTCCTCTTGTTCTATTGCTTGTTACCTGGGAGAAGAATGTCCTTTCAGTAGGGAGATTTGTGTCTGGATCTTCAGAAATGTTCAGCCCCTTTGGTCACAGATGGGTTTGCAGAGATGTTCAGCTTCCACTTAGGCTACAGAAATCCCATTTTTGAAGCATTGGAAGCTTTGGAATATTTGCTTAGGAGATACAGTAGCAGGGATGGCTGCCTTAAGCCCTGCAAAAAGTCCACCCTCTTTTTTGGAAGTCAGTCTTGCCTAAAAACCTCTCCAAAAGCCCCTTGGGTAACCTGGCCCCCATGCTGCCTTCCATGTGGTCGTCCCAAGACCCACAACTCAGAGCAAAATCTGGCACAGCTTTCTCCTGCTCCTTGCTTCAAATCACAGAGTCAGAATGAATGTTGGGATCAGAGACAAGAACAAAATTGGGCAGAAGCAGGCATGTTTAACAAATATCTTGCTTATGATGAGGTGTTTGTACTCTCAGCCAGCAGCTGCAAAGCAGGGACCATAATGAAAGGCACCCCCTTGAACATTTTACGTTGTTCCTCCTATTCTAAAAAGACTATTTAGGCATTTTATCCATTCCAATTGGTGTCATTCTCTGCACTCTTGCAAATCACTGCTATTAATTATGTCCCCACAGCTAAGCCCCCCTGCAAGGAGGACTCCAGCAAAGGAGGGGTTACTGGACTTCTTCAGGGAAGGGAAAGCACTCCTCCACCCTGAAGGGACCATCCAGCTTTGGAGAGAGGAGCTGACAGCTGGTTTTTATTAGCTTTTTAAAAGCAGCACTGGGGTAGATGTGGGACCTTTGGTCTGGAAGAGAAGCCTTTTCTGGTCAGTCCCAGGAGTGGAAGGTCAGGCTTGCATGGCCTCCAGCCATAAGGCACAAAAATCGAGAAACTGCTTTGATTTTTCTCTGGCTGGTGATGGGAGCTGGGCTGGTGCAGTGGGACAAGAATTGGTCACTGCTGTGGCTTGGACTGGGCACTCCTACAGCACAGGTGGTGAGTGATGATATTAAAGACAAGGAGAGGGAGACAAAACCCACTGAAACTTTGGGAAAATGGATTGTGGCCACACCTTTACAGGCTGGTAATTGGGATGCTACTGCACAAAGATGTCTGCTATTTAAGGTATGGGCACTACAAGAAGAACCATGAAGCTTTTGCCTCCCTCTGACTGCAACATCTTGGGACAAAAACCTTTGTGTTATTTACCTTAGAGCTGCCAGGCATTGCTGAGGCACAGCCAGAGCTGCACCCCCTCCACACACGATGAAGTGTGGCTGTGATTGATGCTCACACATCTCTCCTCTGCATCTGCAGGGACACTCCTTGGCATCCCAGTCCCTGCTGGGTCCCTGCCAAAGTGTATTCTTTTATTCACCCACTGCCTGGTTTCAGAACAACCTCATGTTAAAAAAAAAAATCATGTATCAGAAGCTATGGTCCTCTTCCCAGAGATGTGGCACTTCTCCCTGGATGCAAGATTAGTCTTATCCCAATGTATTTGCCCCTCAGAAGTATCAATGCCTGCTATGAGGCAGTCCAAAGGAATGACTCCTCAATTATGTTTCCTAGTCTTGATTTAATTTGGAAGAACTTCACTTTCTGAGTCTTTTCTTTTTCATATATGCTCCTGCTCTTCAGCATTTTGCAAATTGTTTTAGCATCAAACAGTCTTTGCTTGTTTTCCCTGTCAGAAAATAAAATATGTGGGGGAATATTCAAAATTTGTATGATAATAATTTAGCTTGTTTTTAGTAGGTGGCAGAGTCTTTTAAAAAATGTCCCTATCAGTGCTTGAAATTGGAACTTAGGAAACCAGTGAAAAACTTGTATCTGCTCAAACTAGCAAATAGGGTCAAGGGCACAAACCTGGTCACCGACCTGTAATGTATTATTATACATCATTTCTTGCCAAAAAAACACTCACTAAAGTCAATGCAGGGCTTGGGGGATTTAGGAGAGATGTTTCCTGATGCCGAGTGTGGGTAATGGAGCTTAGTTTTCCATTCCAGTTGTGCTTTGGGACAGTAAATGGCCACTAGCTCAAAGCTATTTATATTTGTAGCTGGAGCTGTGCTTTAAGATGGCCAGAATACTTATTTAAAATGCAGGAATGGCATCCTGTCACACATCCACACATGCCATCCTCTGCCCCACCAAACACACTCTGGCACCTTCCAGCCATTTGTCCCAGCTAAATAATTTTTTAAAAATTAATTGGGAGCATTTATCTATGGCTCCTTTGGCTGCCACATGAAGAACACACACTAATGCTGGGTGAAATGCTACTCTAACCCCTTTGGGAGGATGATAGCTTTTGTAGCTCATTCATAGCACACAGCATCTTGAAACTCACTGATAAAACTGTAATACCACACCCCACAATAGACATAATTGTATTGTATTATTAAATATTTGGAGAATGCCATGACTTGGCACACTGCTGTAGAGATTTTTTAAATGAAGGAGTGTGGGCCTCTGCTCCAACAGAGTTTGCAGTTGGGTCCTGGATCTGCAGATGTATAATGTTATCCTGAGTCATCCATGGATGGTCTTCTCCTGTGACAGGGATGGAAGAAGAGAGAGTGAGGAGATACACACGTAAAAACAAATGATAAATGGAATGCTACTGAAGGGTGCCTGGGTGGTCCCAGGGCATTAGTAACAGAATATGCCTTTTTTGTGTCTGTGTGGCTGGTTGAAATCCAGTTGAGTTCAGCACCTGTGTGGTGTCTGAGAGTTATGCTTTATATAGCATGAGTCTGGGAAGGCCTGCAACAGATTTTGGACATTTGCAAGGGATTGCAGGACTCCTTGAGTGAGAGTCAGTCCTGCTGAGTTACATTTGAAGTCAGGGACAGGTGTAGCTGAATTCTGGGTGCAGGGAGTCTCACCTATGCTGTCCATGGTAGCTTTTAAGACTGATGTCAGTCTCCTAAGGCTCAGGGGAGACCTTATCACTCTCTGCAACTTCCTGAAAAGACACTGTAGGGAGGTGGGGGTCAGTCTTTTCTCCGAGATAACAAGCAATAAGACCAGAAAAATAGAATCAAGTTTCATCATGGGAGGTTAAGATTGGATATTACAAGAAATTTCTTCCCCCAAAAGGGCTGTTTAGCTCTGGCACAGGCTGCCCAAGGCAGTGTTGGAGTCCCAATCCCTGGGGGGATTTAAAAGCCTTGTGGATGTGGCACTTGGGGACATGGGTTAGTGGTGGGCTTGGCAGCGTTGGGGGAATGATTGAACTTGGTGATCTTGTAGGGCTTTCCCAACCTAAACAATTCTATGATTCTGTATCCCAACTCCAGAGACACCTTCGTAAATCCTGCAAGGACCTGCTGGTAGATTTGGAGAGGTCTTCATGTTTTGGAGGTTACCTGGTGCAACAGATGACAATAAAGCCTTATTTTCCAGTTCAGTTATCTTTCTGACATGATAATGAATTTCTTACAGCACCTCAAACATATTTCTAAAGATTAGCAAGAAGATGATTTTCTGAACATTTAAGTCTAATAACTAGGTCAATTAGGAAATGTAACCCCGAAAATCTCATCCAGCTGCCTCCCCGTCTATTAATGGGTGGATACAGCACACTCTATGTAAAATCTTTCTTTGCAGTCTGCAAAGCCAAAGAGGGTTGTTTGCTCAACATCCACTTACTTCCCCAGGGTTTAAATGTTAAAGGAAAGCCCCAGCTCTGGTTTGTTAATTGTCACACTTGTGTGACCCGTTTTGTTTTAGAAAAATCACATGGAAAATGGTGAATCATTGTCTCCTGCTGTTGAAAATGGTAATAGCTTTGACCCACAGAAGCAGTAGAAAAGGTAATGACTGCTAAACTTTTGGATGTGGGTTACTGATTCAGCACCCAGGTCCTGTGAAATAAACCCTCACATGCACAGCTTGGCAGCTCCCCACCTCCTGGGTGCCCCAAAAATAAGCTGTACTTTGCCACCAGACCCTCACCTCAATGTGTGCATGAGGAGCAGGAGACAAAAAACTGCAACAATTCAACAATGGGCTTCCTTGATTCATTAAAGCACTTAGAACACAGCACGTCACATAAAGACTATTTAAATATGTGCTGAAATATTTTGGCATATCAAGCCTGGGGGCTTGACTGTGCACAAAAGTTTCTCAGATTAAAGGTTTGGAATGGTTTTAAACTTCTCAAGGCTCCTCCTGAATAACTCCCTGTATGCATGTGGATAGTTCAGAGCATATTTATCCTATATCCTTTGTGCATGCATCCTTCTGGTTTCTTACTCTTTGTCCCACCTTTTCCCTTGTCTCTCCTATGTCCTTCTGCTGTGATGAACACATGGACAAGCAGCTCCCATGGACTGCAATGAGTAGATGCTTGTACTCCAGTGCCATTTTTTTAATGATTCCTCCACATGTCAGACATGGTACAGAGGTGGCTCTGGCAGTGCTGGACTCAGTGATCTTACAGGGATTTTCTAACCTTAATGATTCTGTGATTCTGAGCCTTAACAAAGGGTTAGAATTCGAGAAAACCACACTGACTGGAACCATCTCCTTCTTTCCATATTCCTCCTCCACACCATCACCTCTTAGCCTCTATTGAGGCCAGTCATCTCTCAGCACCCATATTAGGACCATGAAAATCCTATGGTAGGACTGATCTAGCTCTGTTGTTTGCACAGTTCGGATCACAGCAGGTGCCTACTGCATAATCATGAGTATTACAACTGGCACAGCTTACTACTCCTATTGACTAATAGCAACTGCATTTTCCCTACTGCCCTTTAAAGATTAAGGTAATTTGGAAAAAGGCTATTTGTACAGAAATCAGAGCATTTGCACAGCAAGTCAGACTGCAATAGATATACCAAGCAATTTCCCCATGTAAATAAGTCCTCTTTGGAGAACCCTGACAAAACCTCCTCCTCATAGGTACACATTTTTGGGGGTCAGTGGGATGGGAGAAGGGCCAGGGAAATGGATGTTTGGAGCAGTTTGAGGGTTTCTGGGCAACTGTCACACAAAGAAAAATGGACATACTGTGCAAAGCTGCTGGCAAAACCTGGTCTTAAACAAATAATATGGTGGCTTTGGGAATTTGGAATTGTGTACACGGTTCTTTGCAGTTCACACAGGACCTTTTATGACTTGTGTATATGAATGCAATCAGCACAGGGACAGACATTAAAAAAATATCCTATATAAATAGCTGAAAATAGAAAATAGACTGTAAGGAAACTGTTCTGAGTCTCTTGATCCAGGGACTAAAGCATTTATTCTCTTCTTTCCTTTCACCTGAAACCCACAATTAAACCAAATAAAAAAAATTACACAAGTACTTTTGCAACAACATTTTTTCAGAGCCCATAGCTGACAGATGTCTTAAATTCAGACTCATGAGGCCTTATGTTCAGAAGCCAGTTGTGATTTTCTTTCTTACAGGGTTTTTATCTTAATATTTTTTCTTCAATTTTTTTTCTTTTCCTTTTACTTTTCTTATTTTTCCTTTTTTTTTATTTGTCTTTTCTCATTGTTTTTATTTTCTTGTTTTTATTTTCCCCTTTCATTTTTTTCCTTCTTTTTCCTTTATCTATTTTTTCCTCATTTTCATTTTTCCTTTTCCTTTATTAACCTCTTTTTAACCATTAATCATTATTAATCTCTTTTTTATTTTTGCTTTTATCCTTCTG
>VZTT01056185.1:27613-40448 GCA_013400855.1 Buphagus erythrorhynchus
GTGTTTTTTTTTGTTTTTTTTGGTGTTTTTTTTTTTTTTTTTTTTTTTTTTTTTGTTGTTGTTGTTTTTTTTTTGGTTTGGGTTTTGTTTTGTTTGGTTTGGTTTTTGTTGTGGTTTTTGTTTTATTTTGTTTGGTTTAGTTTTTTATGGTTTTGGCTTTGTTTGTTTATTTTTGTTTTTATTTTTTGCACGATTTGCAGAATATGCCCAGGATAGCAAGCAAGTGCTGGCATTAGGAATACCATCATTTTTAGGTGGAGCTTGGTCACTTTGGGAAGTCTCTGCCTGTCCCTATTGTGGTGACCCAATCATGTCTCACATGCTCTGGAGCAATCCCCACCTGAGCCCCATTCCCAGCTATTGCTGAACAATTCCTATGGTTAAATTGCAGCCTTTCAGAAGCAAAAAGTAGCTTAACCACACCTTTTGGTGAACACAGGATGTCCCCCAGCCCACCAACCTCGAGCAGCCCTTCTGCAGCCAGCAAAAAGCAGGGGAGAAAATGGAAAGATTTTGTTCTTCCTGGCAGCTCCTGCTTCTCTCCTGCAATCCGTGGTGGGAGGGAGCTGGGACATGGAGACAGGGCGCCTGTGAGGAGACTGTCTGCCTGGCAAGGGACTGCTAGATGAGCTGCTGTGAAAGAGCTGCAGGATGGGGTGGCAGGAGGGGAGT
Organism: Buphagus erythrorhynchus; assembly: GCA_013400855.1. Taxonomy (NCBI): domain Eukaryota; kingdom Metazoa; phylum Chordata; class Aves; order Passeriformes; family Sturnidae; genus Buphagus; species Buphagus erythrorhynchus. The sequence continues at coordinate 28,286 of VZTT01056185.1, forward strand.
AGGCTGGGTGTGAGGAAAGGGGGGTACCACGTCTTTGAAGTTTGCTCTTCGCTCCATTGGCAGCTCAGGAAAAGTTGACAAAGCTCCATGGCCTTCCTCAGTGCTCAGTGAGCCAACTCCCTGCTGGCATTGACTTCAGTCAAGCTTGGGCTTGAAGTCAACAGCCTTGTGCCCACTATTGCCAGCACTGAACTTGGCACCATATCTGAAAACAGCTCCTATTTTAAGCTTTTAGTTCAGAGTTGGTTTCCCCACACATACACTTCTCTCCCTCTTCCTCTCCTTTTTTTTTTTTTTCTTTAAATCACATAAATCCTCCTTCTCTGTTTGAAAAGCCCTTGCAGAACCAGGGGAAGCATTTACCAGGGGATGTGGTGTCTTTTCCAGGACTTGTGGCCCCCAGACTGGAACTGATGCAGGGCAGGGTGGCAGGGGCATGGGCTGCCTCTGACTACCAGGAGCTTGGACAAGGTTATTGTAACACCCCTGCAAGCCTTTTCCAGATGAAAACCTGAGAAAATGAGGCTCTTGCAGATTAAAAACCTTCAATGAGGTCAAATACAGAAAGAACCCTCAATCTTTGCCTCTCTTTATTAACATTTACCACACACTTCAGTCTCCACAGCCATGTAATTTTGTCTAAGTCTTTTTGTGTCACCCACATCCCTGCAAGATTGAGGGGTTTAGGAATAGGCATTAAAAAGAATGCCTTTTCAGGAAGCAAAGCTGGTAGTTTGGAGTAGAAGTTCACGGTTTCACCAACAGTGCCTTTGCTAGACTTTCTCAGACCATGTCACACAAGGGAGGGTGGGGAGATGCCTCCAGAGAGAAGATTCTTCCACTCTTCAAGGGTATTTTAAAGGAAACCAATGCTTTGCTGCTCAACTGAAGGAGTTTTTCTCCCTTTGGTCTGACCAGGAGCAGTGTCCTACTCACAGGGTACCTTGTAAACCAAATAATGTATGACTTTCATTGGTGTCTGCTGAGATCTGAAGGTGCTTCTTCCTAACCTGCAGTTCCTATGAATAGTCCTCTCATGGGGCCCAGACTTGCAGGAATAGGCCCATACCTCTCAAAGGACCTCACATTGCAAAGCATTAATGTTTCCAAATGAATTTAATAGCTGCCTGAGATAATTAAAAGAGTAAACAAATGTCATGATCCATCATGCCTATTTACTCTGTAATTATGTTCATGGTTTTCTGTCAGTATCCAGAACTTCCACTGAATGACCTGCTGTGTTATATATAGATCAGGAGATGTCTGGTTTAGGCCCTGTTTATTTAAAGGGATGGATCAAATATGTATATTTTTTAAAACCCTGAAACAACCACCCCTTGGTTGTCTGGAGAATGAAGGATGGGGCAGGAGAATTAAGTGAGAAGAGCACAATGTTATCAGGAGAAAACAGTGAAAAACAGCATTTCCAGGGTGGCAGCAGGTAAAATCCCCTTTTCAGATGAAGGGCATGAGTCCACAGAAAGATGTTTGTCAGGGATTTTTTTCCCAGGTTGAGAAATGAAGGATGTTCTTCCAATTATGCCCTTGAGGGCTGGACTTTCAGGCTGGCTGGATTTTCAGGCTGGCTATGCCCCATTGGCTCCAGTTTCCCTCCCAGTGCTGGTGATCAGTGGAGACTGGGTCAGAGACCCACCACTAAATCCTACCCCAGCCTCTCCTGGGGCTGTTTTTCCTTCCACAAATGGACATTGTTTCCCAGTAATGTCATTGCAGGCAGTGGGTATCTGTCCCCTGATGCTGCCAGAATTTAGGAAGCAGGGAGGGGTGGTGCATTTCCACAGAGAGAGTTTAGAATGGCAGGGAGTGGAGAAGATATTCCTAAATGTAGGACAGGGACTGGGCAAACCTAGGTTGTCAGGGCATGGACTAGATGACATAATAGACCTCTCACATTCCTGATCTGTGATTTATAAATGCATTTCTCAGTCTCAGCAAGTGACTACAGTAACTGAGTTTTCTTTTCCATCTCCATTACCTTTTAATTTTTCCTCCTGATGCTTGGAGATGTTTCCAATTATAAGTTCTCATAAGCAAAGACATGAAGTTCAGACCTGGGAGATGCTCAGAAAACACCTTCCTGCATCTTGCAGTTTTATTCTTGGTAGGTTTCCTGGAGCTCAGCTCATTCTGTGAGAAACAGCCATCGCTGCCATTTGAGTTCTCACCAATCACAAGGCATTTTCCCTCTTCCATGAAGTAAATGGTTTTCTTGTTGCATTGTAAAACTGCTTCTCTAATGGTGATCACTTCAAGCCATCTGTAATAATACAGTCTCATTGCATCACATCCCATTTTTTCACACTGAGGTTAAGTTTCGGTCCAAATTCTGCTTTCGTCCCTACCTCTAGATGGTTATTTGTGATGTTCATGACTTGTCTGTAATGGTGAGATAGAGGTACCTCAATGCAGCCTTCCAGGTCCTTTAAAGAGGCTGAAGACCTCTATAAAGGATCAGAAAATGTAGGACCCAGGAGATATATGATTAGATTAGAAAACTGAGCTGCAGCTTCATAGTACAGCCTCTCTCAGAGGAATGTTCCTCATTTGCCTGAAGCTCAGGCTGTGGAGTTCTCCCACTGCTCCTGCCACACCCTGCCTTCTTCCCTTGCTGCTGGATATGCTGTGCTGGAGTATTTATCATTTATATTCTATTACTGATGAGCTGCTTTGGCCTCTTGCCTGATTTGTGTTTCAGCTCATTCCTGGGAGTTGCTGATAGGTTTTCTGGGATAAGGTTTCACAGATTCCTGGTGTCAAGTGCTAGGAGTTGGACATACCTCATTCAGCTCTGTGCTTATACCATTCAGATGTCTGGGTTTCCCATATAGAGCAGAAAATGAGCACTTCTAAATCATGATGGTATCTTACTCTAGGTCTCAAAAGGCTAACTACTTCCTAGATGTGGATTTTTGCTTTCCATGAGCTAAAGAAGGATCCTGAAGGACTACTGTGAGGTTTGCAGTCAGGTGACAGTCATGCTGTTCAGACACTCATGTCTCTGCCTTCAAGGACATGATCTCTCTGAGATACCTGAACACCCAGTATATCACCAGCAAGTTTTTTCTCCACCAGCTCAGGTTCACATCTAAGGCAGGATGAGTTGCTTTCCGGAGGGGCCCCTCTCAAAACAGGGAACATTGCATGAGCATCAATGTGTAGGGACCAAGATGAACGGCACGGCAGAATTTCTGATGACTAAATCATAGAATCATTTAGGTTGGAAAAGACCTCTATAATCTTTGAGTCCAACCAATAACTTAACACTGCCAAGTCCACCATCTTTTCCTTTTTCTTGAAATTCACTGGCAATGGCTTCTGCTTGCAGTATGTTTAATGGAACTCTTAAATACGTGTATGAAGTATATATTTATATAGCTAGCAGAGTGGTGGTTTCCCTTCCAAGTTTGCCACTGATTATCTAGTGCCAGAAATGCCAAACTCCAGCCACCTGGGAATTTGACAGTGCAGGCCTATTCATCCCCAGCAAGGATTTAATACCTCCAGTTTTGGTTAGGGCTCAATGTTAGCTCTGTTTCCATCTCATTCAACTTCTGAAGAATGTGGATGTTACAGTAATAAAGTGAAATGCACCCCAAAATGTGTTTGCTAATAAGCCAAACTAACCAAGATGGCCTGGGATGAATTTGAAAGCCAATACATTTAACAAGGAGACAAGGAAATACGTGTTAAAGTTGTGTTGCCAGGATCAGATGCCATCAGATTATTGATGCAGCCAGCTAGAAAGTTGTTTTATGGGAATGAATAACTTTTATGACTGCCCTAAGAAAACCATAAAGATACAAAGAGAGTTACACACCAGGCTTCTGCTGATCATTGTGGGTGCTCAGGGAAGAAGAGTACAGCCCTGTAAGATGCATGTCAGTATTTGTTCTTTTTTTAACCTGGAAAAGTTGGCAATTGGACAGTAGAAGAACCACCACTGTGGGATCTTGTTCTTTTCTGCCATGGTAACATATGTGCTGGTATTCATGGATCCCTTCTTGGATTTGACTGTGGCACTCTCTCTGCACATTTTCCCACTGAGCTTTTGCACTATGGTTTTTGGAGACTAGAGAAACAGACTTATCTATGTGCAACACTGATTGAATCAGTGGAGGCCCTTGGCATTAACTCTAAATGAAAGCATATGTTTTGCAAATTTGGTGATTTTTCCCTAGGCCTCGCAGGGGATTTTCTCCATAATTAATTACATGACATTTAGCATAATCCTTTGAGAGTGTGAGAGACAGATGCTGAATGCAAAATACTGATAACACCAATGTTGCTTTTTTCCCCAAATGCCACAGTCTTGGAGGATCCAGATTTCTTTTATCATGGAACTGATGGGTCATTTTTCACTCTGTTGGGAGGTCTGTGCTCTTCATTCTTCAGCAAACAACCTTCCCCATAGGATTTGCACATCCAGTTGACTTGACATATGCCCCTGGAGCTTTGTGCAGACTCCCCTCAATAATGGAGAAAATTGCACACTGCTCAAGGGTGTTTCTTCCCACCTCCCTTGAACATCTACTTTATATGAGATAAATCACTCTTCACAGCTGCTCATCTTTCTCACCAGCTTTATCTAGGCACCTATTTACATAAAGCTTTAATTAAGTCAGGTGAATACAGGCAACTAGAGTGTGTTTTAATGCTGTTTTGCATGTGCTTGTCTCCTCAGAGCTCTGTCCAAGACTCCTTTGGCTCTGGCCCTGAACCAAACCCAGCACTGCAAGCAGCTTGAAGGCCTGGTGGTTTCTCAGGTGCAGCTGTGCCGCAGCAACCTGGAGCTAATGCAGACCATTATCCAGGCAGCCAGGGAAGTGATCAAGACCTGCCGAAAAACCTTCTCAGACATGAGGTGGAACTGCTCCTCAATAGAGCTGGCTCCTAACTACCTGCTGGACTTAGAGAGAGGTAAACAGCACTGCTGGCTCAGCTGGAACTGGGGTCAGTAGAGCCAGCCTGTGTGTGTGTGTGTGCTGGAGATAGGAAGGGTCTTGCTCCTGGGAGGCCATGGAGGGACTACAATGCCTACTTGTCCTGTTCTCTGAGACAACATTCACCATGATGGTGCCATAATGATGAATTATTAGTCATGCCCAGAGGCTCTTGGATCCAAGACCTCGTCTACCACAACTCTTACAAAGCAGGCCACCATTCTGGTCTGGTTATCCCACTTGGAGTCATGGGATGAGCACAGGAGCAAAAGGAGGTAGGAGAGTCCATGGAAGGGCTTAACCACATGTTCCAAGAGCAAATCACACCACAGTGAACAAGATGCCTAAATCCATGTGACTCCTTGTCCTGCTGGGATGTTGTCTATTGTTGAAGAGTTCACTTGTGCTCTAAACTAGCAGTGCCATGGGACATCTCAGCTGCAGTGAGTTGGTGTGTTGGCTGCTCTGTGAGACACAGACTGTGTGAGTCTCTTTTTGGGGAACATTTATCTGGCCCAGGAGGCTGAGCTGGAGTTCTTGTCTCTTTCAGGCACAAGGGAGTCAGCATTTGTGTATGCCCTCTCTGCTGCTGCCATCAGCCACACCATTGCCAGAGCCTGCACCACCGGGGACCTCCCTGGCTGTTCCTGTGGTCCCATCCCAGGTGAGACACCTGGACCTGGGTATCGATGGGGAGGATGTGCAGACAACCTCAACTATGGTCTTATCATGGGGTCCAAATTTTCAGATGCTCCCATGAAGATGAAAAAATCAGGATCACAAGCCAATAAACTGATGCATCTGCACAACAGTGAAGTAGGGAGACAGGTAACAAATCCACAAGAGTTATTGTACTTGTACAATCATCTGTAGTGTTGGTCACTCGGTGAGGTTCAGTGTCTCTATCAGCCAGCAAAAGGAGCAGGTTTCTCCCAGATTGCTCTGAACTCCTTTGGCCTGCTGAAAATGGTGCCTGTATAACTCACTCTGTGACCCAGGAGGTCCCAAATGCTACTATCAGTTTAACTGTGGGTGGGATGTCTCACTGCCACCTGTTGCACAGCCAGTGTTGGCTCTGGTGTGCCTGCCCCAGGAGGTGTGGTGGGGATGGGTCCCAGTGGGCTCTGCCAAGGGCACTGCGTGGGCAAAGTGCTGTGTAAATTTGCAGGATTATCATCTGCCAGATGCATCCAGCAGCAGTTGCCTCCAGCCATCCCTGCAGCCAGGAGGGAGGTTTTTTTTTTCCTTTTTAAACTGCTATGCTAGTGATTATTCTCATGTCTGGCACAAGCTGCTTTTAACAGCTTGCATCCAGTGGAGGGATAATATTTACCATGTGCAGTGCCTGGCCTGCACTGATGTGCAAATCCCTATTGCAGCCCTGCATGCAGCTGAAGAAATGGATGGGGGGGAAGCTATAAAACTGACCCCTGCACCCATCTCTGGGGCTCCAGTGGTTCCACAGACTGCTCCTACTGCACAGCTTGGTCCATCCAGGACGGACTGTGCAGACAAACTTGGAGCATGCTGAGCTCATTGGGAACCTGCTGTGTAGCTACAAGCTGAGTCCACCTTTGCAGAGCACAGCCATGCTGAACTTTCTCCCCCCCGGCTCTATTTTTTTCTACTATTCCCACACTATTTGGTTCATTTGAGTGGGGTTTGGGTGTTTTTTGTTTTTTTTTTTTTTTTAATTTTATTTAATTTTTGTAAAGTCTTGAGGTTTTGTTTCAATTGCAAAGGGCAAATTTTTGTCTGGGACATTGTGTTGCCATGGCTGGTGCATTCAACCCTTCCTGGCAGCATCCTGCCATGTCCCACCGAAATGAGAATAGTGCAGAATCACAGTAAAAGGATATTTTGGCCCCATGACCAGCAGAAAGACAGGGTGAGGGTGCACTGAATTCAACAAAGCCATGACATCTCTCTTGCCAAAGCCCAAAGCTGCTGGAGGTTGAAATTGATGTTAATTATCTATTTATGGAATGCTTTGATATTCATCTCCTTAGGAATTTACAGGGTGGGAATGCAGCCCAATATAGATACCTAATCAAAATTCAAAATACTCTCCTATCTTCTGGCTGCAAAGGAGCCCTTGTGAGAGTAGTCCTGGACTGACAGTGATCACCAAAGAGCTGTAGGATCTCATTCGCTTTGCAAAGTAGCTGCTCTAAGCTGCCTGGGCAGAAATGAAACTGCTTTTCTATAGCAGTTCCTGCTAAGGAAGTACCTTCATTAGCAAGCTTGTGGGATGTTTGGTGGTAAGAGAAGGGCATTTCCTAACTCCTGCATTCCTTTTTGCAGGTCTTGAAAGCCTCTCTTGAAATGAAATGTAAGTGCCATGGAGTTTCTGGGTCATGCTCTATCAAGACCTGTTGGAAAGGCCTTCAAGAGCTGCGAGACATTGCACTGGACCTCAAAACCAAATATTTATCTGCCACCAAGGTAGTTCACCGGCCCATGGGCACACGCAAATACCTCGTGCCAAAGGATATTGATATCAGGCCAGTTAAAGAGACAGAGCTGATTTACCTGCAGAGCTCACCTGATTTCTGCATGAAGAATGAAAAAGTGGGCTCACATGGGACCCAGGACAGGTGAGAACTTGTGCAGTGGGTGCTCACTGTACTCTGACCCCAAAGAGGAAGGGGCAAGAGGGGAACATGTATGAATAAGGGGCAATCGAGGAGGTGGCATATACATGCAGGTAAAGCACATCTCTGACATACAATATGGTTTACCACTGCCTAACCCTGTTAATGATGGCTGTGACCAAGACAGGGCTTGCTGGCACATTTTCCATTACACAATCAGGCACAAGATACATTTCAAAATTCCCCAGGCAGCTCACCTCCACAGGAACTTGTAAGGATCAAGCAGCTGCTTTATACTGTGGTGAGTCTCAGTCATTTCTTGCAGTCACTGCTGATTAGAAGAGCTGTCACTCTAAGGCTCCCCTAAGTAGGCAAATGTTAACCCAGTTAGAACCAGCATTCTTTGATTGCCATAAAACCCCCTCCCCCAAACTACAAAGTTGATATTTAATTTTTTTTTCTTCTACTGCATATTAAAGGTCCAGGTGTGTTTGTATTGCTTATGACTCTGCAGAGGAATTTTTTTATTGCTTTAATATTAGGAATTTAAGGTCATTTTGGTCAAGCCCAGCCTCCACTGTCCCCTTTCACAGGCAACAGACATGCCTTTCCCTTCCCACCGTCTGTTTAATTTCCTCCAAGAGAAACTAATTCAACATTTCAACAATCTGAGCATCTCTAGGAGGGCAGACCCATCTGATCTCTCTAGAGTTGACCCATCAACAGCCAAAAAAACTGTGTCTTTCCAGAATCTTCCTAATTTTTGTTAGGTGGCTGCAATGGCTGGATTTCAACCTATCTCTTTAGTTGCTATCTTGCTGGTTTACCTTCCTTTAGATAGTTCTCATAATTCTTCTTTGCTCTTTCTGTTATTTCATGGTGGAGGCTTAGGCAAATGACAAGGAGTATGTGCCTGGTCTTTTTTGGGATGCCTTCCTTTTAATGCAGTAGACATAGTGGTATTTGGACCATTATGGTTCAATGGAGAGAAGATTTTGCTGAAATGAAACGATCCAAATGCAGACAAGATAAACAATATATGCATGTGGGGATGTGGCAGCTGGGGACATGGGTTAGTGGTGGGCTCGGCAGCGCTGTGGACTTGATGACTTTGGAGGGCTTTTGCAGCCTAAAGGATTCTGTGATTCTGCATCAGCATTTAACTGGTGGAATTGATCAGTACATATGACAGCTAGGTGAGACAAGACTGTCTTTTTTGTCCCCTGATGCTTTATGACAGTTAATGTCCTGCATCCTCTGGCATCAGTGGCTGGACTGTCTTACAGCAGCACTTATCTGACAGCTCTGTGGTGGGAGCACCAGGCTGACCTTTATCACTAATTCAGGAGTGGAGCATTAATTTTCAAGTGAAGATGTTTATGAGTCACTGAGAATAACAGGGAAAAAGCATGTATTGAAACTGGGGTCTGAAAGAAAATGTCAGCTGAGTGGAAGTGAAGTTTTTGTGGATTTGTATGGATTTTGACATATTTGTGCCTTAAAAACACTTCTTTGTTGCGCCTTTCTGTTTTGCAAGGAAAAAAATTGGTGAAGATTATTTGGAAATTAGTTTTCTAGGAATTAAATGAACAGGTTGTGTCAAAACAAAGTTGAATTCATTACAGATTTGCCAAGTAAAACATTTTCCATGAACTGAAATCCTTTCAAGGGACAGGGAGGTGCGACTTCTTCATCTAATCTTATTTTACAGCAGATTTCAACTTTTTATCCCGTCTAGGGATGAAAAATATGTCAAGGTCCTGAATGATCCTTTTTTTTCCTTCTGAGGAAAGGAAAATGTGTATTGCAGGCGTCCGTTTATCTTGAGCTGGACGACAGCCATGATTGTGAACCTGCCAGCCAAGGGCCCACAGGAAGTGAGATTGAGTGAGGATTTAGAAGACAAAGATATTAAGGCAGGAGGGGATGACTTTCAAAAGGAACTTGTCAAAAAATACTCCTCATTCTCAGATGTGCAAGATGGTGATGGCCATGGGAGGGGAGGAGGGTGAGATAGTCCTGTGCTGAGCTTCAGGCATCACTCAGGCCAAGTTTTAAGGTCATAGTTGGGCTTGTTTTCATTACAGTCCATCTGCAGCCTCCTGAGAAGATGCCTGGTGTCTCAAAATTGGCATGTGTAATACAAGCCATAGCAACTCCTTTCCTGAACTAAATTACTAGAGGAAATAAATGTAAAATAGACACAGTGTGTCTGAAGATTGGTCCATGCTTCCTGGGGGGAGCAGGGAAAGGGAGGGGATCTTTCCTAGTCTTCTCCTCCCTTGGATGCCTTTTTCTCTTTGCAATTTTTCTCTCATGAAGAGGGTGCCTAAATGCATTTTAAATGTGGTGGCTCTGTTCCAGCATGCCACAGGGCTGCAGAGATAATGCCTAATGACAGGGATAAGGTAGAAGGATCACAAAAGGAATGCTGTTAGAGAGAGAGCATGGCAAAATGTGGTTCATGCTTACTTCAGAAAGATGCTCACATGGGAATAGCTCAGACATGATTTTATTTAATGAGTCATGTCCTGGAGGTATTTGAACATTTTGTCTTTATGCACATCAAAATTTTCAGGAGGTAGATCCTGCTGTTTCCAAACAGTCTAGTTTTAAGGCCAGTCAATGAAGTAAAAAAGGGGTTATTTTTGTTGTGGTCCCTCATTTGGTCTACTCTGTCTTCTACCACCTTCCCATTTCCTTTCTGGCCTTCTTCTGGGTGCAGAGGTCAGTCCACACCTGGGCTGTTACAGTGCAGTCCCCTATGTCCACAGCCCAGGAGATTTGGGCATCTTCAGTATTCTCCAGCCCTGCTTTCTGCCTCCGAAGGGATTTGGAGGGGGGAATATGCCATTAGCACCCCCCTTTTTTGTTCTTTGATTAAAATGTTCATATTGATGCATTTTTTTTGTGACAAAGAATGAGCAGTTCTGCAGCATATCCAGGGACAGTCCTTTTCCTCCTCCCCCTCCCCAAGGTCTGGTTCTTGCCCACAGTGTGCTGGAAACAGGACAGAGGTTGATGGTTAAGTTGCAGCACCTTGGATGTGTTGGATTTCACTGCATGCTGTAGGAAACAATCCTGCACTGCCAGGTGGGTGGAAGGGATAATCTAATTGGTGATCCCTCTAATGTGAGGGATCATATTATGTAGACTTATTGTGTGTTTTTCAGACAGGAAAGGGAATTATTCTGTAGATGAAGCATATGAAAATCCACTCAGAAAATGAACCCCCGGTTACTCAAAAGCCTTTTAGAGCTCTTTCCTGAAAGGATTTCAAAGCCTTCTTCAGAACAAGCCTGAAACATTTTCTAAGACACTTTGAATTTTCTTAGCTTGTTGAAATTTAGAAATGGTTTGGAAATCTGCATGCCTCCAAGTGCTCAGAGTATATCCAGATTTTAAAGTCAGGGAACTAAACTCAAACCTGAGGTTTGAGGCCTCTTGGAAGTGCTGAAAAGTTGATTAAGGAGCTGATTTTTGCAACTGGTATCCAAATCTCCTGTAAACAAGACTTACTGCCACATTGACTCCAGCCATTCTACCATCACACTTTCATAACCAATTAAAAATGGTCTGGAGAAAAGTCTAAGGAAGCTGATCTGTGAAGCTGCAAGTAAAACTTTCAATACAACAAATCAGCCACTGAGAAAAACTGTAAATATTCCCCTTCTCAGAAATTTCTTGGACAAAATCACTTTTTCATCTTTTAACAAAGTAGTTCAGTTGCTCCTGCCTGAGAAAATCACTACCAGCTTTGAGTAAATGAAAAATAATGGCAGATAATAAAACTGAGATATCTTTTGTGAGAAAATAAGCAAAAATATGAATCTTCTTTATAAGTAGGGTGCAATGTATCATGTTTCAAAGGCTGTTTAAGTCTCCTCAATGAATCCAATGAAAGGGAAATTCTGCCGTGCATGCAAAAGCATCCAGCCCCTGAAACCTTGCAGAGATAACAGAGCTGTTTATTACTGATCTTTCCCAGAGCAGTCTTGGAATCAAGCCAAATGTGGGAAGGAGCTCTCTTAGGCTGCAGAAGTTGGGCTGCAACAAGCAGTGTGCTGCAGCTTAGCTGGGTTGAGTGGTCACCACTCCTCAGTTGACTCACTGTGGCAAGGAATGTGGCCACTCTGGTGGCTGCTCCTTGCTCACATATCCTTTCTTTACTGCAATATAAAATATTAGTCACAAAAGTCTTAGGCTGGTATGCTTTCTTGGGTATGAACATGCATGAAGTTGGCTGAGCATGCATCTCCTGCTCAGTTTTCAGTGTTCAGTGGCAGCCCTTGATACCACTTTTTTCCTGCTACCCCAAAAATATGCTTTGTATCGTGTGATAGTGTGGATATTGGTCAGCCTGTGGAAGAGAAGGCTCGGGGGAGACCTTGAAGCCCCTTCCAGTGGCTAAAGAGGCTCCAAGAGAGCTGGAGAGGGACTTTGGACAAGTGCCTGGAGTGACAGGACAAGGGGGAATGGCTTCCCACTGCTAGAGAACTGGGCTAGATGGCATATTGGGATGAAATTCTTCCCTGTGAGGGTGTTCACTGGAACAGGTTGCTTAGAGAAGTTGTGGCTGCCCCATCCCTGGAAGTGTTCCAGGCCATA
>VZTT01056186.1:890-11336 GCA_013400855.1 Buphagus erythrorhynchus
CTGTTAGATCATCTCATTGAGCTTCCTATTAGCATAACAAAATCTTTTTTCCCCAGTTACTGCAGTATACAGTCCTGTAGCAGGAATGTTTTTGGATAATGTACATCTTAAGTAAAGGCCCACTGCAAACCTTGAAAGACATCCTGCTTTCCCCTGGGGGCTTGCTGTAATAGGTCACGTTACAAACGTTTGCTTTATGTCTAATTGGAATCTGACTGTTTTGAGGTACCTGTCACTGAATCTTATTATCTCAGTGTCTGCTAGAATAAATGGGCTTTGCAGGCTTGATATCTTCTTCCCAGGGGAATCCTAATGCAATCCTGTCATCTTTCTGTCTTCTGCTTAGTAAGATGTTAAAATATTTAAATCTCTTCCTATAAGGCCCTTTTAAATTTTATATACAAAAACCTTCACATTTTTTTCCTAGCATTTCTCCTGTTCTGCCTGCCTTGCTACATTTTTAACCCCTTTTTAACATGCAGGCACTGTTTTTTCCCTATTAAAATCACTGTGTTTTCTACATTATGGAGTTATTCTTCACTGGATTGAATTTGGAAATTCAAACTCTGTGATGTCAGAACTTCTCAGCTTTTCAAGATGTAGCCAAGATCAATGTTATCAAGCCAAAGAGCAAAGACAACTACCTGAATAGGCTTTTTAGATTTTAAACAATGTAAAATAGATGTGCTGAATTTTCCAGTCCTCTATTTTTCCTTACTAATTACCCATCTCCACTGTTTATATACAGATTTGCTCTGTATTTAGTAGCTGGATTGTCCTATTGTTTGGATTTCTTTATTCACACTAGACTTTTAACATCTCTCCCTCCTACAAGGTAATTTTCTGCAGCTTTGCACTGCATTTTCGTAAGAGGTACACACTTGCAATTACAGCTGTTCTATAAGTCATCATCACTGTGAATCACAGACATAAATAAACAAGGCTGATGGCAGACCTTTTACTGCTATCAGTTATAACATGAAACAGGTTACACAGACAAGTTGTGACCTGTGAGATCAGATTGGTATCTAGAGTTTTAATCTCTGTTCTTGCTGTGGTAGAGAAAAATGGCTATCATTTATCACTAGCAAAGCATGCAGCAAGCAATAAGAATGTGGGAGCTCAGCTACATTAAATAGTAGCTGCTGTGTATGTACATAAGCAGTGCTGTGCCATACATCTACTACAAACAGTATGCTGTAATTATGAACACAGACACATAATAGGTGACTTGAAACAGCAAAATTCAGATAATTGCAATGGCAGTGAGCAAGCATCATTAACTAATTTACTCAGATAATAAAGAGCCATCTAAAATTTCTCCACTACACTGTGGAGAAACCACAAGGTATTTCAATTAAACCAAAGAAAAAAGGCAGGGGAACTCTCTAATTAATAGAAGAGTTTGGCTACTTCTGTTTCCTCTTTCAACACACTGTTCTGGCCATAGGGCTAATAATGCTGGTATATATAGTTTGTGACAAAGTGCACTGCTCTTTTTCTTTTGCTTGAAAACAGCAAGACTGCAATGCTCCAGGTATGATCAGTACAGTACAGGCTATTTGACTCACAGGTTATGGAATCCACATGGATGATCTGATGTCTCATGTTGGAGCTCATGCAACAGTTTTAACGAGTCTAATCACTGACTTCTAGGGGAAGCAAGGGAAAGAGTGCCAGGGACATGAATCNAAGTTGATCATTGCACCTACTTTTCCAAACAACAAATATAAAAAACAATTTTCCAATATTATTGTTGCTATTACTATAAATTGTGTTTTATTACTAAAAATTTTTGTTGCAGTTAGTTATCTTCAACTAGTCATGCACACAAAACTCATATGCTTTATGTTTAGACACCACTGCATTTGAATTACTAACACAAAAAAGTAGGACTGATAGCATCAAATTAATTGTTCTTTTAATCTTAGGGCCATTTGGGTTGGAAGGGGATCTTGAAGATCATCCAGTTCCAAACCCACTGCAGTGGGCACAGACACCTTCCACTAAGTCAGGCTGCNATTACGGCACACAGCCTCCCAATCCAACCTAGCCTTGAACACCTCTGGGGATGGGACATTCACAACTTCTTTGGGAAACTTGTGCCCATGTATCACCACCCTCACAGTAAAGAATCTTTTTTCTAATATCTAATCTAAACCTACTCTCTTTCAGTTTGAACCCATTGCCCTTTCTCCTGTCGCTACATGCTCTGGTAAACAATGTCTCTCCATCTTTCCTTTAAGTTCCCTTCAGGTACAGGAAGGTCACAATTAGATCATGCCTTCTCTTTTCCAGGCTGAACAATTCCAATTCTCTCAGCCTTTCTTCATAGGAGAGGTGTTTCATACCGCTGATCAACTTGGTGGCCTCTTCTGACTTGCTCCAAGAGATCCATGTTCTTCCTGTGCTAGGAGCAGAGTTCCTCCCTCATCCTACTGGCCACCCTGATTTGGGTCTCTGTCCAGATGCTGCACTCTGAGAAGTTGTTTGTGATTTGTAACCTAAGAAACAGTCCCCAAGAGTCAGCTTCCACAGGATCACAAAGTCAGAACATGAGTTTCTTTTGAAACTTTTCAACTGTCAGCTTCTAAGTAGAAATGAGCAGTACCTGTCAATAACAGCTGAGTAACAGATGCCATAAGTATAGAGACCATAAATTAGGGGCTTGACTGAGAAAAGACCTATTATGCAGCAAGGGCATTTCAGCATTCACTTCAGCAATACCTGGCAGAAGAACCTGGCAGTGGATGGTTATTAAAGAGAGTGATTTGAAGAATTCAGAAGTGGCTGATTCTGAATTATGCAGTACCATTTCAAGGTTCTGTCAAAGTTATGGGTGTTTTCCTGTGTAGCTCTGAAATGAAAAACAGAGTTGAGATATTAATGTTCTGTGAAGGACATTAATTTAAAACATGCACAGTGCTAAAGCTTGCTATCAGCTGCTTTATGATACAGAGAAGCTTGTAAAGGTATAAAATATGGTTAGCAGAAATGTTTCATTTTAAGTTTGATGTTTTCTCTTCACATGCAGCACTAAAGGGTATAGTTTGTGTTCTATTATTGTTTTGATACTGAAAAAGCTAATTTTCTTGTACTCCTGGGTGAAATGGAAGTAACTGCAGTGGTACTGGGCATCCTACATAGTCACAAAGTTAGCGGGAGCAGACTGCTGTGGAGAAGCAACCCCAAAGCTGGAACTCTTTGCAGCTTTATTTGTCACCTGTTATACCACTTGATTCAGAAACATCTTTGGGGCCACCTTTAGGCTATTCTACTACTAACCTGTAGTACAAGGCACGGAGGCCACCCCAATGTACCTTATGATCTACTAAGGAAGGCACTCAGACTCCATAAACTATTGCTTAAAAACACCATTTTCTGGAGCTAACACAAGAAACAGAAAGAATATATGTAATTTTACATCCCTTCAGATGCTGGGAGCCCTGAGCCATGGAGCATCTCACAGACTTCTACTCAGGGCTTATGGTATAGGTCCCATCCTGTAGAAAGGTTCCCTAAAATTTTGGTTTTGAGACCTCTTATAGAATTTTCTTAGATAAAAGATAATGTATTCATCATATGTGTTGTTAAACAATGGTATGTTCACATGAGAACTTGCTGCTCTTCTTTAAGATAATGCCAAGGCCACACAGGTGGTGTAATTGGAAACACGGAGTGGGAGCTGCCTGTGGGCTCCTCTGTTACCATCACCCTGCTGAGTTTAATCTGAAGGACAAGCTGTACATGCAGCACAGGGCAGCACAGCCTGCTCGGGTTGACACTCCTTGTGGACTGCTAACTCTCAGAAGCACAATAGTCTTCTGGTTAGGATTGTTACAACCCTAAAGGGGAAAATCTTGCAGCTGTCCAAGGCTTTAGGCTTTGCTTCCCTGTTGTGGGCATCAGCTGATGCTCTGTGACACACTGGTAGGTTCCACTGCTCCCTGAAGTGAGCTCTGCCTATAATCACATGAGACAGAGTGGCAAAGGATTGTTTCTGAAAGGTCACTGTACTATGTAGCATGAGGGCAATGGGATTTGCAGGCAGGCTGTGCTCCAAGCTTAGGCAACCTACTGGGATAATAAAGAGGCAGAGTGCATCAGGCTTCTCGCAGCATCAACCACATCATGTACAACACAGCTGCAAACACAAAAGATAGAAGCAAGAGTCCTGATATAGAGGGAACAAGGTGCTTATGGGTCTGTCTGGGACATAGGATATGTTGCTGCTTCCCTTCCTTATGCAGACACCCTGCAACATTAACAGATTATTTCTGCTTCCTATAGCAATGGAGGATGAGTACATGCACAATACAAGCAAATCTCACATCTTACCTTGCACTGCATTTGCCAAGAACACAGACTGTGTACTGCAACTCTGAAGACATTCAATATCTGGGGAACAGGAACCTGCTGTTGAGAGCTGCTCTGGGATCATCACATCTCTTCTTATACCAGCTTCACATGGTTGTCTCTGAGTTCTTCTGCAGAATGGATTTTCAATAACATTCTACTTAACAAGGCCCTACATTTACTGTCTTCCCTCATGCCCACTTTACATTTAATATATGTATTATAATGGTATGCAGGTTCGCCAGAATCAGGGATTGTCTCAGAGCACTCTGTGTAACAAAATAGGCTGCTTGATTGATCCTGCAAGCCAAGCAATATCAATCTTTCCCACTGGTTGATGATTAGTCTTCAGGAATATCACTCAATTCACTTTCCGGCTCTCAGATTTGATAATATGCCATCACACATATAATGAGTAGGAGTTATTAATTTAGGACTGTTTAGGAAGGTAGCTTTAACTCTAAACCTTGGAGTTAATTAATTTTATAAAGTTGGGATATTTAAAAATACACAAAAGTTGTATGACAGCACAGCCCAATACGCACAGAGAAATCATAACTTTGCCCAATGTAAAATTATTTCTGTATTTTTGGTGGTTTAATTGTTTTGGTTTTTTATAACTGAAAGGTTTAGTGCATGAAACCTAGTGGAACCTGCTTAACAGAAAACACTAGTAAATTTATAAGAGCAAATTTGATCACTGAATGATTCTGAAAGGCAAATATAAAGTATTTTTCTAAAGAAGTGTAAAGAATACTGATGCATTATAATTAAAGTTATGTGGACATCATTCACAGATGCATCACAGAGAGGAAACAGATGTTAAAGTATATCAGGTGTGCATAAGTAATGGTTTAAAGAAATACATCCATTGGAAGAAGTTACTTCCTTTTACATCTTGTAAATTAAAGGTAAATATTACACATAGCCTCAGCTACAAGCATATATGTAGCCCTATTTAAACTATACTAATTAACACTAGATAATCACTTCAACCTGCATTATTAAGTTTAGATTAAGGGTTAGTAAAAAATTATAAACATCCCAATATATTTTCTGTGTTCTAAGACTTAGTTATTTTTCTAAAACTTTCCTAAAATATTTAAGAAAAGCAATTTAGTGTTTTGAAACTGATTTAAAGACAGTTTTCTCCCTTTTTATCTGTGCCCTCATTTTGCCTGTGAAGGTAACAGAATAAACTATTGCTCCTGTTTTCTTCTACTTTTTCATTAAGGCAAGTGTAACTTTGCAAAAGCTATGGGCATTTGGAAAAGTTAAAGAACAGCAAAAGCAGAAACATGAGAAGATTAGAGGACACCAGATGGCAGATTACTAATTTGATTGAATCCTTACAGTATTTTTCAGTTATGGCCTTTTTTGAGCTTCTGGAACACACACAATTCTTACTCTCAGATCATTTCCTCTACACTTAAGAATTCAGGCTCAGAAAAACTGGCCATATTAACCTTTGGATTATGATTACAACCTGCTGCAGCAGCAGGGACTATATCGGAGTTGTACCAACAACTGTACAGGACAGATGACTGAACTGCATGGCAGTGTACTTCTTCTGGCCCTCTTTAATGCACTCTCACAAGCCATGCAACATGGACTGTGTCTGTGATTGCTGACTACAAGTGATATGTGATCCTCTCTGTTAAGTGGCTGGGGGCACAGAGCTTTTGGGCTGCAGAGCTGCCCAAACTCAGTGCTGACTCTGTGGGCTTTCATGCAGAAGAATATGAGCTAAGCTTGCACTTGAGTGCTGGCTTGAGCCTTGTGCTACATGCCCAGTACAGACAGTCCAAAGTGATCTATCATCCTGTATGCGGAGAGTTGGTGGCTCAACCAAAACTATGCCTTGGTCTTGTCTGTATGCCTTGGCCAACAACCCCTGAGCCCTGCACTTACACCTTACTTCTTGATCATTTTTCTGATTTTGGTGGTTCTGAAAAACACCAAAACTCAAGATACAGTCTATGTATTCTTAAGTAATATGAAATTAATGTACTGGTAGGATGATTAGAACACGCTGCAGCCAGGGTGCAACCCAAGGACTCATAGCCATGTGAAAGAAGTCATGTTTTCCTCTACTTTGCTACTTTAAGACCATACAACAAGGTCCTGATGGGACCTTGCAGGTCACTGAGTCCAGGCATTGCTCTCAATGTCATAATTATTTTTAGAAACTTTCTGACTCTAAGACTGCTCCCATAGCATATTTTTCAGAGTGTTATGCAGCCGTGCATCAAATTTGCTGTTCAGGGAGATTTCCATTGTTGCTCTGCCATAAAGCTGACCTCAGAAGAGTCTATGGCACACATGGATTGCTCAACACATTTGTCTGGAAAGACTCACCAAATACTGAATGTAACCTGGCCAAAGTCATTGTAACTGTGTCTAACCTGCCTGAATGGCTTTTCCTATATGTTGTAATTCAATGTGAGACTTAGAGGAACAAGGCTGGGAAGTTGCAACCGTCTTCCATGAACTGCTTCTCATCTTATACTTGCACTTAATTGTACGACCATGGCTGTTTTATTGTCGCTGAAGATGCTACTCCCAGGCTGCAGGCCAAATAACTATTTAGGCCAAGCCTAGGGATTAGAGGACACACTAGAGACCCAAAAATACTTCAAAGGGTGAAGACAGAAGGGGACAACTGACAGTGGTTTAATTTGTGGGCAGAGGGATCCATGCCCCCAGATTGTGAACTGAAGCCTATACAGAGCTTGCTGTGTAAAAACATGGGAATTAACTGTTTCTCAGAAAAAACAAGAATCAGTGCCTGTTCCCACAGCACGGAATAAGACCCTCTAGCTGAAAAAAGAACCAAAGCTAGACAACATTTGAAGCTAAGACTGCACAAAGGAGAAAGAACTAAAGAACTAGGAAAGACTGACAAGAGAAGAGACAGAGTGCTTTAACGCTATCTTTTCCAGAGTCACAGAGGAAGGAAGCATCCTCACCAAATCAGGAATTGCTCTGACGTCTCTGTCTTCCTAGAAATCATCAGTAAGACAGTGATTACTGCAAGAAGCCCTAAGAGTCTACTCAGGAAGGCTTTAGCTTCCTCTCAAGCACACAGGGAAGCTCAGAAGTAAATGACTTATGTCCCAAAGCTTTATTTGATTTGCTGCTACAATTAAGTAGTGGCTGGCAAAGCTCACTGGCCTCCCTCCGGTACTAATCCATACTGGGCTGTTTCAAAGAGTTCCTGAGAAAGTGGAGCTTAGATAACCTCCTTAAAAGCATTTGAGAGGCGTTTCAGTTACATTAATGCATGATATGACTAGTGAGGATAGCCATATGCTGCTCATACATAAAAATATTAGTAAGTCATCTGTTGGATAGTTGAGGTTCCTAAGTTATGTCTAAATGCAATAAAGATATGATGGGTACTTGGCTATAAAGAGTGTTCATTGACTGAAGATGAATTTGGTAATCCCATCAAAACAAAAGGGTAAGGAGCATTTAAAGTTCAACTTAGGCTAATATTTGACTTCAAAGGCTGGCAACTAGACTAATTTTTTTTCAGAAATTAAAACTTGGCATGAAAATGTTTAAGTAACTTCCCCCAAGTGAAGCGTTCCTTGTGCAGACCCGCAGGTTAGAAATTAAAGAAAGAGAACATGGGTGTGCAGTCTAATCTTCTGTTCCCCTGACTTGCCTTTGCCCACGCCTGAAGTTGTGACAGATCCACTGTAGTAACTACCAGCTTACAACCTTGTTGCTGCAAGGACATGGAGCCCCTCCCATCCAAAAGGAAAAATAGTGTGTTATGACCAATGGCAACATTTTTCACCTTCAGATATACCACTTGCCCCTTATGGTAAATTCCTTTTTGGGGGTTCAGAGGGAGTCAGTTAAAAACCAAATGTAAGAAAAATGTGAAGAAAAAATACAGGCCTTTAATGCAGTGTTGGGATGAATGAAAGTTTGACAAGAAAATCTCACAGACATGTATGCATAGCAGAAAGATCTTTGAATGTACAATCTGAAGAAGGAATAGAAATTAAAGCAAGTTTTGATATAGAAGAAAAGAATTGCTGAGCCAGTCTTACTGGATAACTAAGAAGGCAAAGGGTATGTTAGTTGGAAAGAGTTTTTATGGCTCAGAACAAAGGATAAACCCACCTCAAACAGAAGATGTTTCTACCAAGCAAAAAGATTCCACAGGCAAACAAGACTGCTGATGTTGCAAGTAGAAAAAAAGGTCTCAGAATTTTCCACTGCAAGAAAACTGAAAAACAACTTCTAGGTTAAATTGTAACATACTAACTTGTTGTGATTGGAAAATAGTAATATGAATATGGTAATGTTAGTAGTTATGATAGGCTATAGGTAATAGTAAAGGTATTGATTGGTTGTTATGTATTAAGATGCTCAGCAAAGAACAGTATATAATGCATTGTAACCAGAACTAGAGTGGTTTCAGACAAGCCTACAGCTGTGGCTGACAGCCAGGCCAGGCTCTTTCACCTACGACCCGTGAATTGCTGTATCATCTGGATACAATAAACAGCATTTTAAAGAGCTATCTGGCGCCCCACATATCTCCTTACAGCTCTTACAATGCAGATTGGATCACAAGAACTGCAAAAACCAATTCCGGCTTAAGATGCTGCTTGATATATCCAAATTTTGGGTCATAGCTTCTACATTTCAATCCCTGGAGAGCTTCTCAAGAAGTATCATCACTGCCACGGCACAGACAGTTTTGACAAAATTCTCTTTAAAAATCTTAAAATCTTAAAAATCTGCAACAAGGGAAATTCTGAAATTCCCACGCTGTCTCTTTTGGGGCATCGCAATTCTGGTATCTAACCTAAATCTCACGCTGAGCTTTTGGCTGCTGTAGTTCTTGCTCTTTTGTCCTCACTATGGACTTTGAGAGGGCTCATGTGCCACACAGGCTGTATTCCTGTTTGTTCCTGCTCAGACGGCCATGACCCTGGCGAATCATGCTCAGGCTGAGGTTCAGTGTAACCTCCTGATTCTTCTTCGCAGAGCTGCTCGTACCTGGCTGGTCCTCATCCCGCATTTCTGCATCCACTGGCTCTGGCCTTGCACTTGTGCTTCAGGAGCATCCTAATTTTCCTGAACATTACTCCAGTTTGCCAAGACCGTTTCCCCAGTGTGATAATTGATAAAAGATTCCTGTTAATCACAAAAGTATTAGGGTTCGTATAAACCAGAATACCAAGCTCTGAAGTGAAGCATGGACACTAGATAAAGGAAAATATATGATTAAATAATTCTGGTTTATGTTATGTTATGTTTTCCAAATAAGTTGTATCGACTACCAGCTTGCAAAATCAGATTTCCTGATTTTTCCAAACTTTCCTGCCTTTGTCTGATCAATGCTGCCTATTTCAAGGACCAGACTTCCAGAACTTCGCTGGTGGTTATCTACAAGGACCAGATGGTTATCTGTACTGACTATCGCCCGGAGGCTTTGTGAATTGGGATGTTTATTCGACCACCACTGCTTACCTAGCAAAATTATGACAGCGAAAAAACAGAAATTATTGATTACAACGAGAAACCATAGTATAAGAAGAGGCTGCAAACCAAGGTTGGATGGAGCGTGGAGTGGGCGGTGACCCCTCACGTTCCCCAGCGCTGCTTGCTCCGTCTCTATCAAATAAAGCAATCTAAATTTTGCTGAATACTGAGACTTTTGTTTCTCATTTGTAACACCAGCATGGCCACAGCCTTCCCACAAACCGAGCACGCGTGCTGCCTGTATCGCTATCCACATCACTGGTGACAAACTTTGACGGAATGAACCGCTGCGTTTCCCGTGTTGGCAGCCGAGCACTGCTTAGCCGTGCGCAGCACAGCCGGGTCGACACCTAGCTGTCCCTTGGCTTGGACTTATCACGGGAGTCAAACGCACCCTAAAACGAGCTAAAAGCTCCTTCTTCTCGCTCATCCTTTATCAAAGAGAGACGTCCGAGCCCAGCTGCTCCCACAGAGCGGCTGCTGTCGCTAGCACATCGCTGCGCCCCGCGTGTTCGGAGCGCGTTCGCAGCGCGGCCGCAGGGCTCCGGGCCCGCGTGGCGCAGGCAGCCGGCCCCGGGCGGG
>VZTT01056186.1:11739-42100 GCA_013400855.1 Buphagus erythrorhynchus
TGAGCCCCGCTGCCCGCGGCACAGCCGCCCCTGCCCGCCGGCCCTGCGGGGACTGGCACCGCCGGCAGCAGCGGTGCACGCACCTGCCTCGAGGCTGCCGGCGAGGGCCTGCCGCGGCGGGGTCAGAAGGTGACTCAGGCTCCAGTTCTTAAGCGTGAGTTTCCCGAGAAACCCTGCTAGTAACCGCTGAGTCCTGACCTGCAGGTGTTTCCCCGTGGAAGCACGCTGTGTAAATAATTCATCCTCGAAGGAAGGAATACTACGCCTACCCTCCACAGTGTAAGGGGTGGTTTAAGGGGGGGCTGTCTACTGACCCAAAGCTCTCATTGCTGCATGGCTAGCCGTGCTCAGTTCAGGGTGCCAGCGCCTTCAAGAAGTTCAAGTTAATGACATGTCTTTTTTCTGCCTTTCTGTCCCTTGAGCCCTCCTGGAGTCTGCTGGTGGGGCAGGGGCAATGTTACTGTCCTGACCTAAAACAGCAGCTGGTATGTGTACACAAATTCTTCTTGGTTTTGGCTGTGTAAAGCCCCTAACTCAGGTTATGGCTTACTGGCAGTAGATGGTGTGAAGGATTGTAGGCTGGTCACATGTATGCTTAAGCTCAAAAATTCAAATTTCAGTTTTTAACTCAGCTTGAGGTGCCTTCTTGCCAGTGCAGTTCTTGCTAAGTCTGTGGCAGTGCTTCAGCACTTTTGTTAACTTGCTGCACTTGTAACTGCTCCTTGCCAGAACTGAATGTGGAGCAGGCTGCATTTCCCAGCCCCATTGGAACTGAGCAGCACCCTCGTTCTCCTTGGTGGGAGGCACTGAATATGATGCTGCTCCCCTGGTTTCCTGACTTTGGCTGGTCTCATGTAGTCCTGGGGTTGCGATGCTTAAGCTCAAAAATTCAAATTTCAGTTTTTAACTCTGCTTGAGGTGCCTTCTTGCCAGTGCAGTTCTTGCTAAGTCTGTGGCAGTGCTTCAGCACTTTTGTTAACTTGCTGCACTTGTAACTGCTCCTTGCCAGAACTGAATGTGGAGCAGGCTGCATTTCCCAGCCCCATTGGAACTGAGCAGCCCCCTCGTTCTCCTTGGTGGGAGGCACTGAATATGATGCTGCTCCCCTGGTTTCCTGACTTTCACTACACTTCATTCTTTCTGTGAAGAATCTGTCACAGCAAGACAGCAGCAAGTGGCACCAACTTCCGAGGTGCCAAATGTAGTTGGTGGCTTTTCCCATGAACTTTTGTTATTGGTGTCTGTTACACAAGGAAAGTGATTTCCTTTTTGAAAACAAGTGACACTTTCTGTTTTCCTCCTGAGTTGCTCTCCCACAGTGTTGCTGTGTGCTCTGCTTCAGGGTGCTGCTGTTATCAAGCGCTTCTCTGGCTTTGAAAACACCATCCCTTTATCTAGAAAAGATGAAGTGCCCAACTGCATGGTCAGTGCTGCATCAAAGCAAGGTTTTGCTATCTATGTGGATGACCCAGAAGATAAAGAAAACTACAGCTGCCAAGTGTCGGAAGAGCTGGAATTAAGCCACTGCGAACTAGATACCAGTGCAATGACATCCAGTATTCACCGGCTACTGGATCTGAGTTCAGGTAACTCCTGTTACTGCTCAGATGGTGTCCATAGCACAACCACATTAGGGTGGTTATGAGTTGTGAATTGTAAGCTAGTGAGTAGC
The DNA here is from genome assembly GCA_013400855.1 of Buphagus erythrorhynchus. Lineage (NCBI taxonomy): Eukaryota > Metazoa > Chordata > Aves > Passeriformes > Sturnidae > Buphagus > Buphagus erythrorhynchus. Next base: position 13,412 of record VZTT01056186.1, read on the forward strand.
TTATGTTACAATAAATAACACTACAAGCTAACTTGGATTGTGTCTACGTGAGGGGCAACACTTCTGAGCTAAAATTAGCAAGAGAAAGTCAAGAGATTAATTATACAAATGTCTTGCTGCTTCCTATTACCTGTTAGGCTCTCCTATGGTAGTGGACACATCCTTCCAATCCCAGCCAGAGGATCACATGGAAGATGTTGTAACTCTGGCTGTGGGAGAGTATGCAGAAGACATTCATCAGTACCTCCGAGAGGCTGAAGTAAGTTGCTGTGAGAGGCTTATAGGTATCTGTGGTAGGCTGCAATATTGCAGAGGTCCAAGGCTGCCACTGAATAGAAGAGAAAGAAGAGAAAGTAAATAGGAGACGTAATTTCTTAAGGCAGCATATAGTCAGTGGTAAGTTCTTTCAAGATTAATGCATCCCTGTTATTTCCTATGATGGGAGCATCTCTTGACTGTTTGGTATGAAGAATTCTTGCAAATGGGAGTAGAACGCTGAAAAAATGCTAAAGCAGTTTGATGTGATCTCACTGATAGCTCTCTGGCTATAGCAGTAGTTTTTCCTACCTTCTGGTGTCAGAGCAGTGAAGTACAGTCTCCTGATAGGAAGAAGGGGGGAAATCTGATTGGTTCATTTTCAAGTCCTTCTGAATGGCTCAATTGTTTGGTGGCAAAGGCTGTCCATAGTCCAGGAAGTGTTTTACTATTCTCCTGCTATCATCGTAGCATCAATATGTCTCTTCAGTGTAGAAATACTACTTTATAGAGATGCCACTAGTTGGGAATAATTACCACTAGCACAATAATTGTAGTTAATACTTACAGTTATTAAGAGTGGGACAATCCCTGCTCCTTTTAGTGTAAGTATAAAGAACATTCATCAGCTCAGCCATCCATGGTTCTCTTCAAAATGATCATCCTGATTCTTCAACTCTTTCCAAACAGGTAAGATTTAGGCCCAAGCCCTACTACATGAAGAAGCAGCCAGATATCACAACGGGAATGCGTGCTATCCTAGTAGACTGGCTGGTGGAAGTGGGGGAAGTGTATAAACTTCGGACAGAGACTTTGTACTTGGCGGTGAACTTCCTTGACAGGTTTCTTTCCTGTATGTCTGTTCTCAGAGGGAAGTTACAGCTTGTAGGAACAGCAGCAATTCTTCTGGCTGCGTAAGTGTTTCACCTTCTGAAATCTTGGTGATCTGAAACCTATTTTTGGGCTTAGTCATGTAGGGTAATTTGAAGGAAGGAAGGTTGCATTAGTAGGTAGCTTTTCATGATGTCTCAAGATTAGCAATGCAGCCTCCTTTGGTCACATTTAAACATTTAATGTTGAATGTGAAGAACCGTAATGGGGAAAGCTTGTAACCATAAACACAGCAGCAGAATCAGTAGGGTGTTAACCTGCTAGCCTGTGAGGCTGTAATATGAGTCTATTGCAATCTGCAGTTAGCCTTTACTGTTCTAACTAGACAGGGTAAGCAGCACAGCTTAGGAGTGCATGGGTGTTTGTCTGGAGTATGCTGTGTTACTGAGACTTCCCCACCGAAGGCTTACGTTTAAGAGCTAGAAATGTGTCTGTCTGTTTAGACTGATGACTCGGAGTTCCTCTAAGCATATTTGCCCAAGTTTGAAACTAACTTGTTAGCTAGCCTGGAGGAACAAGTAAAATTAAAGCTTTCCACAAGTTTTACTCATGTCATGTTCTCATCCTGACGTGGGTCCAGCACAAAGATTTCTTTTACTATAACTTCAAGCTGACAAATGTGGCTTCTATATCCCTTTTTCAGGAAGTATGAAGAGATCTACCCACCAGATGTGGATGAATTTGTCTATATAACAGATGATACCTACACAAAGAAGCAGCTGCTAAGAATGGAACACTTGCTTCTCAAAGTACTGGGTTTTGACCTAACAGCCCCAACCATCAACCAGTTCCTCCTTCAGTATATTCAGAGGCGTGGAATCTGCATGAGGACAGAGAACTTTGCAAGGGTATGAGCTATCTACCTGTTGAGACTGAGAGGGAGGAAGCGATCCTTGAAGGAGCTTGCATTTCATGATGCTGTCTCTGCAACAGGCCTAAAACTGCATGTTCATAGCAGTGGCTTGTGTGCCGAGATTTCTGGACAAATGGCTCATGGGAATCCTGGGTTTGGTCTATCTTGTTTGGTCAGGGATAATTCACTGACTAGGTGATTAGGTGGTTAAAATCTGGTGGTTTTTTCAACAGTGCCTGTCTAGCAAATCTGTCCTGGATTTGTTACTACTGCATATTGCTGCACAATAACACAGAATATACCTGCATAGCTGCATAGGAGTTACCTGAAGTAGGCAGCCATGCTTAGAAACAGCAAAATTACAGTAAAACATCTGATCACCTGCTTCTCTGCAAAGGGTGTAGGATTGTACAATGACTCTACTCCAGAAGAGCCCATACTGTGCTTCTTAGAGCTGTCCATTTATTCCTGATGTCCAAGTGGGGTCTACCTATATAAACAAGAGCCCTAGCAGATGGGAACAGTGTCTGTCATTTTTATGAAACTTGACTTTTCTGTGTCCCTACCTGTAAAATCAAGTCAGATCTGATGATGGAACCAGAACTTCAGATTAGAGTAGATGGGTTAAGCTTTGGCAAAATGTGGTCTTTCTGTCCCCCCTGAAACATGATAAAGGATCTTCTGTAAGATCTGTAAGGACCAGAATGCTAATTCTCCTCACTAGATATGTAGTTTATGCTTTTGTGCATCATACTGAGACCATTGCTGAACTTTAATACTTGCTGTATTGGACTGATTGTACCAGCTAGGTTGATTCTTTTGGAAAAACTTGGGTTTTCTTTTTCAGTATCTTGCAGAGCTGAGTCTCCTTCAAGCTGATCCTCTTCTAAAGTACCTTCCTTCACAAATTGCTGCAGCAGCCTACTGTTTAGCAAACTATACGGTGAACAGATCTTTTTGGGTAAGAACAACTGTGTGTTAATAAATAGCTCAAGCATTTTGTTATTGTTAAAACCAAGCTGAGAAGGAGGAGGAGTAACTTCAAAGTATGTTGTTCTAAAGGCTGAAATCCTAGGACAAGTAGCTATTCTTGAGTTAATGAGACTACCTGATAAATGACTATCAAGTAAACTTGAAATACCATGCCTCTTCTCTGAAATAGAAGGGATTTTACTGTCTTGCTCACTTACATCAAGGCTGTACCAAAGGCCTCACAAATCTCCACAACTACAACCCCAGATACAATTCAGGGTATTTCTGGGAGAATGGGGAGAACTGAATGTGTCTACTTGAGTGATTTCACTGCATGGCTGCTTTACCATAAGTCTTGGTAGACCTTCCAGCTGTATGTTGGAGGAATAGCTTTAGTACAGAGTAAGATCCAGGAGAGATGTAATGGATGCCCCTGCTTAGAGCAGAAGGAACTTGTCAGATCTCATGGCACCAAGGAAGACCTAGAGTGAAACTGATGGCACAATACAATTGAATCTTTTTCATGCTTAAAGAACTAGAGTGAGCTCTGATGTAGTGAAAAGAGTTTCTGCTTCTGTGGGAAACCCATCTTCTAGATGACTGCTGACTGCAATAGAGTAACACTGTTTTTCTCATCTGACCAGCCAGAAACACTTGCTGCATTTACTGGATATTCATTAAGTGAGATAGTGCCTTGCCTGACTGACCTGCACAAAGCATGCCTTGATGCTCCCCATTGCCAACTGCAAGCTGTTAAGCAGAAGTATAAGCACCCCAAGTAAGTAAACCAATATGCCAGTGTCTTGGATGGCTGTAAGCACAGGATGACTCTGGTTTTCCAGCTTGGGCTGTGACTGCTGTAGTTCCCTCATAGCTGTCAGCTTCTAGTTCTGAAACAGAAGCCTCCATCAGCCCCTTGAGGGGAAAACTTTTCTGACCAGAAAAGTGATTAATACATAAGTATGCAGATGCATTGGATAATAAATTTGTCTGCAATGTTGCAGGATGATGCTTCTCTTCTCCAATGTATTGCACAATCAGGTGATAGTTCAGCTGACAAATCTGAAGCCAATATCTGTAGTCACTGCATTTCTCTTCCAGGTACCTGCAGGTGTCTCTTTTGGAGCTCCCAGCAGTTCTTCCTCTACGCTAGACACTGTGGATCCTGGACCTGAAGATTACTGTGTCCCAATCAACAAAGCTGGTCTAACATTTCATAGAACACTGCGGGTCGTGTGTCTGTAACCATAGTGATCAGAATGGTTTTTAAGCTAATACTGTTTAATGAGATGCTTTTTTAAAAATAGATATTATACTATAGCTCTTAACATAACTGACAGCACTTTTAATAAATGTCTTATTACACTCTACTTCTGTGAATCTTCTGACTCCAGTTAATACCTGCAGTAACAGTGAGTGGAATGAATTTTGCAGGGTCAGGGTTTTTGTTGTTGTTTGGGTTTGTTGTTTTTTTTTTGGTTTTTTGGGTTTTTTTTTTTTTTTTTTTTTTTTTTTTTTTTTTTTTTTTTTTTTTTNTTTTTTGGTGGGATTTGTATTTTTACTAAATTGCTGTAAGCACTTATAAGCTGGCTGGAGTGGATAAAGCAGAGCTTGAACCACCACAGCCTGACATCCCCGTAGGCACAGGTTATTTGCTGTAGTCCTATTTGTTCTTTCTTCAATGAGACAAGATCATGTGGGCATGAACAGAAGCTGTTTTCTGCGACTTGTTTACCATATCAGACCAAGAACATCCACATGCAATTGGTCTATGAACTCTGAACATGTTTGTAGAAGATCATCAATGTTGAGGTAAAAGTCAGATTTCCCTTTACGGAGGCTGAATAGGGGATTGCTCTGCAGGGAGGTGGAGAAAGGGGAAATTGTGGTTGGTAGAGCTTCAGGAACATTTCATACACTGGTGAACAGACTGCATCAGAGAGCCATGCTAAAAGCTATGAGGTACTGGAACAGCAGAGTTGATCTAGTTGGCTCCTGAGACATTACTGTGGTGTAGAGTGGTGTTATAACAAACCTGTCTGAGATGACCTCTCATGTCACAAGAGCACTGGTGATCATATATGAAGGGAGGGCAATGGGACAGAACTATTAGCTATCTTAGCCTGAGCTGCTACGTGGTCTTGTGTCCCACTGTCAGTTATTTGTTAGGTAGTGCTTTGAGAAAAAAAACCATCCAAACACAACCCCTGTCCAAAGTAGTTTAAAAATCAGTTGGTCGTGTTTTTCAACATGTAGGGAACTATAATCCACTCATCTAAATTGTAAGGTAAGTCTGAGGTGTGCTCATACTGCAAGAGTTTAAAACTTCTAGGGCTTACTGCTTCCTAAGAGACCAATCTGTACAGTGCATTATGTGTTTCCAAGCAATAATAGGTTTAACACTTGACACCAGTATGCAATTCAGCAGACATATTAAGTATCAACTAACAAGCCTCTTATTTTAATTTTAAAACCTGATTATGCCAGTATGTGTGTCATGAGGCTTTTAGCTTTGGGCAGTCCCTCAATGTATGTAAGACTTCCTTTCCCTTAATTCCTCCCTGTGCAGCCTGATGGATCTTTCTAGTAATGCAAATTCTTGTACTTCTCCAAAGTGGAGGTAGCAGTCATGACTGCTTTACTTGTCTCAAAGTAAATATCCTTTAAGGGAGGGGAGTATTCCATTTCAGTCTAGTACAGTCTTGTGCTGTAGTTCCAGTCTAGTTCTTGATCTCTTCCTTCAAACACTTTCTAATCAGTTAAGTCAATTTGTCTTGATATATACGGATAATGATAGAAGTGACCAGATATCCCATGCTTATGTCTGTGGCATTCATTTTGTAATGAGGGCCTCCCACTACATGGATTCCATGGATTTTGTCCATCCACTGAATTTCATGGCTTGTGGATGTATGTTCTAAAGGTGGGCTATGAATTTCACTCCTGCCTGCAGTCAGCTTCTTTAAAGAGAGTGTCTCAGTGCAAAGCTGTGCCAATGGTACGTACCTACGACAGGCAGCTCTTGGTTACTTGTTTCACAAGGAAATGGTGAGTGCCCTGAGCAAGTGTTGCTAGATCTACCCAGCTTATGAGTACCAGCTTGTTTGGTGTTTCAGGCTGAACATAAGATATTCTGAAACCCCATGTTAATAAGACTCTACTTGTAGGTAATAGTGCTCACTGAACTGCAGTGAACTGTAGTGTTGGGTATTTTCAAAGCAGAAATGAATGTCTCAAGTGCAGGAATGTTTTCCTGGTGTTACAGGAGATTAAAGATTTGTTTGGTCATGCTGCTGTAGTAATGGGGAAGAGATGAGTTTTGTTCTTAAAACAGTCTATAACCACCGTCATGCCTCATGTTCCTGGGCCGATAGGTTTGGTGCATCTAACAAACTAGGAGTCTGAATTTACTAAGAGTTTTAATGTCTGGAGTCTTTCTGGAAGCCACACTTTTGTTCTGTTTTACTTTCTTAGATTTAACTTAAAATTGCAAGGCAATTGCAGCAGTTTCACTTCACATTCTCAGAGCTTCAATTCTTTGGTATACAAATGTACCTGGGGCTCTTTGGCTTTTTTTAAGCTATAATATATGAAGGCTGTGCTTCATCTGCTTTCTTGTTTTGTAATTATTTTTTAACTCAGCTTTTGACTTAAATATTGTTTCAGTCCAAGGGTAAAAGAAAATAAGTGGTTAAGGCGAAGAATCACATAATGCTGCAATGTGAATGCTAATAATGAGTTTGGGAGAGATGGATTAAATTTTAATTTATGAGACACAAGAAACTCATCTTGAAGTGGTCTCATCTGAGATGTGTAATGTCACTTTGAATATTCCTGCTCTATTCTCACTTCCTTTTGTTGGATTTTTCTTATTCAGAGCAAGGAAAAAAGACTTACTGCTGTTGTAGAAGTGAGCCTTGACTCTTCCAAGGTGAAAACTGAGTGCTCTCTCTCCTTCAGTGTGAATCATCACACTTAACTCTGGCCTATCCCTTGTAGGTTGCTATCTGCAGATGATACCTGAGATCAAGGGATAAAAGATGCTGCAGTTTGGCATAAAGTGGCAATGAAGGTGAAATAATGCTGTTTTAATAGATGAAGTGCTTGAATACAGATGCAAATACATGTAGGAGTGCTAAAGGTTGTACTGGAAATCAGATATACAGGAGGATGGATTTATAAAGAGGGAGATGAAAGCAACCCAAAAGGAAGCTTTAAGTTTTCATTGGTATAGTGCCTGTGCTATATGGAAAAACTAAGAGGTATAAAGCTCACAGCCTTGTGTGATGCTTGAAACAGAGCCAGACCTTTTGAAGACAGCCATATCCTGGAAAGGAAATAAAAGGTAATCAGCATTATAGCCTAAACAGAGACAGTCTCAATTCTTGACCATCAAATTTAGTGGCTTTTAGACCATGGCCACAAATAAAACCTTTTTTTTTCTTTTTTTTTTCTTTTTTTTTGTTCAGGAAATACTTCAACTGTGGCTGTTTTGGAAATGCCAAGGCTGATCATCCTCAGTTATCTCTGTTGTGAAGATCAGCCTATTGAATGTCAGCATGTGTATTTCAAAGGCTGAATATTGACTTCTATGCAGGTCACAGTATCTTTCCCCAGTTAAAATTCACTGGGACAAAACGTACTGTTGAAACAGCAGGCTGAGCACTCCAAGGAGGCTTGAGGGATCACTCAATACTCCTAGTGGAATAGGTTGAAACTGAGAGGTGTTGAAGATTTTATCTTTGGCCCTTGATGTTCAATTCAAGAGGTCTTTAACATTGGTATTAGAACAAACACGAACATCCCTAATCCTAATCTAGTAATTTCCATATTAACATGATGTGACTTTCAAGAAACTTGGCTGTATGCTCGTGGTTTTCTGTGTTGTAGTTAACATTTTTAACCAGTAATTTCTAACAATATTTTAGCCATCTTTGGTGTCCTGAGAAAGCTGTTCTTATAGCTGGAGATGTGTTGTGGATCCATTGTTCCCATAAGATTAAAAGGGATAAATGCAACTTGATATTTTACGGGAAGGTGCTGGTTTAAAAGCTATGGTCTGTCTTTGTTTTCCTCTTCTCTGGGGTGAGTTAAGGATGCCTGAGAGGTAATTAGGTATTTAGAGAGAACACTTCAACTGTGTTCAGAACTGTTAAGCAACAGAAGGTTGTCTGCCTTGCTGGGAAATCTGGCTGTGTGATTAATCCGTGTGCATACCTGCTTGTTGTCAGTTCTGCAAATTACTCAGATTGGTCCTGATCACTGAAGTGGGTATTTACTTTAGCTGGTGACCTTGAAGCAGCTTGTGGGGCTGCTCTTGAGCATGAACAACAAGGCAGCAACATCAGTGATTGCTTCCTGGGTTTAAGCTTTTTATCTTGCAATTTTCCTCAGCGCCTGCTTCCCCAGAGCAAGATCATCTTCCTATACTGAAGAGCTGTGCAGACTGTGCTAGGCAGATGTGAACTGGAGGCACTACAGACCCATCCCCTACTATTCAGATGTTCTAGAGCCCTGTCAAGCTGACTTTTATGAAGTTTCTTGGGTCCTCTAGTGTTTATAGTGGATGCATGTATTTTCCCATTGCATAAGACGAGATGTACTGAATACTTATTTTTAGCTATTATTTGTTTCATAGTTCTTTTGTATGGTAAGCTCTGACTTTCTCTTGGATGCTCGTTTATATTGCATCTGCTTAATAGCAGAAAAGACAAAGCTTTGCATAATGAGATGCCCATAATGAACATCCCTGACAACAAGTTTATGGAGGATGTGCACTGCAGAGATGTAGAGAGGCAGCGGTTTAGGCAGCCTGTCCGATAAGTGTCTGATATAGCCAGTTACAGCTCTACTGTACCCTCCTTGGCTCATCACTGTAGATGGCAGCCCTGCAAATATTGAAGAGAATTAGCACAGACAGGACAGCCTCCAGATAGATGGATACTGACCACATAATAGAGTCAATCCTAAAGTACATGCCTACCTACATCAAACTAACTCGTGTCTCGGCCAAGAAAGACCAGGCAGTCCTAGCCCTAATCCCCCTGAAGATGCTGAAATTATGGCTCTGTCTTGGAGTTTTGTACAGTGCTTGCCTAGTTAGGCTGTGCTGGTACTGAAAAATAATTGTAGACTGAACAAGGTTTGGTTCCTGGCCAAATGTCTGTCTCCATTTGGCTTGGTTCCATGATGTTTAGGGCTGGCTAGTTTTTAAACTAGATTTGTCTTGGAGAGAGCTTTTGGAGCAGGACAAAATACTCAGTGTGAGCTAACAAGCTGTGCCAGTGTCTGTGCTCAGAACTTGTGCTTGCAGTCTGCCCCTCTTTTGTCTTAGCAATGTGTCTAGAATAACCAAGTGTTCCTGCCATTAATACCAGTAAATACCTAGTTAAACCATAAGGGAGTCCTCAGTCCTTGTTTTTCAAATCTTTATTTGAACACAGAAGAGCCTTACTGGAGCCAAGTGCTGAAAAACCAGGCTCATGATGAAGCATTGTGTTCTGGCAAGAAGTAGTCTCCTCCCTCCACCATCTGCAGCCAAGCTGCCTTTTCTGCTTGTTTACTGTTGTTTGTGTTTTGATGTGTAAATAACTTGAAAAAGTAAGAGAGGGCGCTAGACCTCACAGCATTCAACAGATGACGTGAGCCCCTTACAGTAGAATAATGTAAACTCTATCCCTGTTTAGGCAGACACTGACACGTGTTTCAAAACAGAATAATCCATTTGGGTATTTTTGGGTGTTTTTCCCCTCATAAAGTGGGCAAAAATATCTTAGCATTAACGAAATGGATGGCAAAACAGGGTGCAGATGAGCAGCAACAGCAGTGCTGTTCCTCCATGTGACAATGGAGTGAGGCATTGAGGTGGCAGAAGCAGATTCACTCTGAAGCACATTTGCAAGCACATGCTTTCAAACAGCACACCTGTCCCAGTGCGGGGTGTACTGTCACCTCTTTTACTGAAGAGGCACAGCTGGGTTTAGCCGGAGCAGGAAAAAACCTTGAGCCTTTTGTTTTGTTAAACCAGGAAGACGCTGTATCCTGATGGCCTCCGAAGGACAGGACCAGAAGAGGGCATCAGCATCCTTGGTCTGGGGCTTGATGGGAAAGCCAACCTCAGCCTTCCCCAAAAGGGTCACAGCCCAACAAGGTGTTTGGTATTGGGTTTCTTTTTACATGGTTTACATGTAGACCAGAAACATGCACGATTACTGCAAAAACACAGCTTTGTTCAATTAATGTTTCATGAAATGTAACCAGATTTAGCAAAGTTGCAATGTAAGGTTGTCAGCTGTGCTGCCTAGCTCTCACATTTGGTGATCCAGAGCTACTTAAAGAAAATAATCTTTTCAGAACAGCTCTAGTCTTGTGTATATGATGCTTGACTCTTTGCACTAGTCTGTCCAACATTTTCTGTAAGTGTTTTTTTCCTCCCTGGCTATAAAAATCAAGCTAACTGATGTTGACTGAAAGTTTGATTTGGAAAAGATAAAAATATGATGGAAAGTGCTGTGCTAATATTCATGACATAAGTGTTCTGTGGAAGCAAGTCTGATGTAGGAGTATCTCCTTATATTGCAGGTTGGGCAGATGAAGCACTTCTAATACTACAGATCTTGTATGGTTTGTGCAGGAAAGAGGGGGAAAATTAGCTGTAATTTTAAAGTTTGAATGTGTTTCTCTTGCTCATTGAAAATGTGAGTGCTGATTTTTCTTTCAAGGTAATCTAGCTATATGGGGAGTGTTTATGTATGACAATAGTTGCCCAGTTCAGGTGTTTAAGTGTCATTTTTTTAACTTGGTCATTTTGTCCTTGTCCTGTCCCAACTTGAATTGAGTTTTACTTTCACAAGCTGCTCACCCATTCAAATGTATACTTGTCTTTTTCTACAGCTAATACTAAAATGTTTTTGCTCTCATCTTTAACCTGTTAAATAGGAGGCAGAAGCTGCGCTGTCAGAGTCAGTGGAAAACGTCTCTCCAGGGTAGTCATCTGAGTGCTGCAGTGGTGTCTAACAGTTCAATAAAAAACTTGTCAGTGGAGCTTTTTAAATCAAAGGGAAATGTCTTCTCCACGAACAGTTATGTTGCTGAGCTGTGGTTGAGCCTGTGTTCCTTACTCTCTTTGAGCTTTTGCAGGTATTTGTAAGATTTATTTTAAGACAGTTGCTGAACTACATGTCATGTGCACAGAGGCGTGGGCTGCCTGAGGTACTCTGTGGACCTTGGCTAGAGGCAAACAAATGTTTTGTTCTGGCTAACAGTAGCAGCTTTCAGGAGGTGGTGTTGTCTCTGAATGAAAGAGTTACCAGGGGAGCAGAGTGTGTTCACATCATACAGGCATGTCTTCAGTAGGCACTTGATCACCCATGAACAAATGCAATTTTCCACGTATGCCTGTGCACTGCTAGCTGGACATTGCACTCCTTCCTCTCTCTCTTTTCTTGTCATTTGGTGACTGCTCACAACTTTCAAATGAAGTGGAAGGATGATGTGGCCCTGGAGAAGCTCCTTTGCCAGCAGGGTAACACTGTGCAGGGCTCTTGGCCCAGAGGCAGCAAGTAATAAATATCCCATGAGGCAGGACTGACACACTAGTGTTGAACAGAGCACACCTAGTTTTAAAAGTATCTCCCTGCATCCAGTCTTAAACACTAAGTTGCCTCTTCATCTGTTGTTGCCTACTTGTCCTGTATCACCTAGTGGAAAGACAAGCCCAACAGGAAGTAAACAGACTCTGATGGCCCTATTTTTTCTGCAAGTAATCAGTGTAGAAAGTTCTGCTGCAGTTTGCCAGATTTTGCTTCACAAAACTTTCTGCAAACGGCTTCTTGTTTTAGTGCATAGACTTTAGGCCATCATGGCACTCACAGCATAACCATTGCTCGTGCTCCCAGGTCACTGAGCTGGGCAGTAAGTTAGTGATGTACGAGTGGGTTCTGCTGTTGAATATCATTCTCTGCTTACTGTATGGGAACTGCTGATCTCTGTAAGTCCCACTTGTGTTAAAGCAAAGGCTGACTGCACTTAACTGGGGAAAAATCCTTTATTGTATTTTCAGATGAAACCTCCATAACCTTTCATAGCTGTATTCTAAAGAGGGAAGCAATTTTTTTTAAAGCTAAAGAAACAAACACAAAAAAAGGTATAGAAAACTCAACACCCACCAAACTTATATTCATGAATCAAAGTATCATAAAGACTATGCTGTCAATATTGTATCAATGCTGTACTGAATTGTGTCTAGCACAACACAACATTAATCAAAATTTGCTATTTCCTCCATCTGGAGAAACTTGTAGATGCTTTGGCATGGGAAAAGCTTCCACAAGGTTGGTTGGTAAGTGTCTGAAAAAATAATAGAACATTTGCTGATTTTCTTGGTATGATGTGACAGGAGTGATGGTTCTAAGGATGCTCAAGGAATTGTGGGAATTTCTTTGTGGTAACTCATCTTAAAGGAGCTAAAAATTTAAGACTGACATTAAGTGCAATGGTATAAGATTCAATGTAACATGAAAGCTAAAGAAAAAAGCTCATTACAATATTGAATGTAATGAATCCATCTGGCCTTGATCTATAAATGGGTAGAGATTAAAGGCTATCACTAGATTTTTGTTTTCTAACCTTATTGATTGCCCCTATCTTCAGCTAGTGAAATCTTTATGGAATCTTGCACAGTCATCAAATGGGGCCTGCATTTCATGATCAGAGTTTAGGATAGGAACATATTTTACAAGTATTTTTGCCATACTCTGCATCTAGAGATGCTGATAATTTCTGCCTAGAACCCTCCATTTTTTGATAAAGAGTTTGGCTCTGATTTTTTCCTAAGGAAAGATCTGTTGCCACTGTAGAAAGCTAAGGAAACACATGAAGCCTCCACTGCTCATCAGTAAACACTTGGACTGAAATGAGTGGGTGGTCTTATTGTGGCTGATCCCATTGTTCAGGGGCTGAACAGGATCATGGCTTTTGTTCAGAGAACATGATTACTCTTTTGCTTAATTCATTGTCTCATTTGTATTTGTTCTGTCTTTAATAAATACTTTGTAGGATCCTGCTGAGCAGACTGCTTTTCATTTGTTTCACCAGTGAACCTTCTAGGCTACTGTGTATGAACAGTCTCGAATTGTGCTTCAGCTGTAGAAGAAACCTATGTGTATAATTTGAAATAAGTGGTGTGTTTGGATAGTTGTGGGCGATGGTTAATTAGAAGGCTTGTTGCAGCTCAGGCTTTGGCAACAAAAAGTGATGGGATTGTTTTGCTCAATATTGAATCGAAGTGTACAGAGGCCTTGGCTGATATTGCCTGTATAGATGCATTGATTTTTAAGGTCAAAAGCAATTATCAGACTTTCTAATGCCTTTAACCATGTTTGGGTGCTGCTAAATCCCTGTTGATACTAGAACCCTTCTATATTTAACTTCCATATATCTGACTCTAATTTCAAATCCTTTAGTTTTCCTTTCACCAACTAGGCTAAACAGCCCTTCACTAACTGCATTTTCTTCTCATGTGAAAATTTAATCACAGCAATTCAGTTACCCTATGATTTTTCCTCTTGTAAATAAAATGGACTGAGTTTTCTATGCTTGGGTTTGTTTGGGGTTCTTTTTATGGTAATAAGTTATTTCTATCTCTCGTGTGTTTGCAGCAGTCCTCCCCAGTTACTGAACATCCTCTAAAAACATGGGCATTGGGGGGATGGATGGATGGATGCAGCTCTTATCATGGTCTTGTGAAGGCAGTAGGTGTAAGCTGCAGGTCTGCAAGGTCCGCAGTCCCTGGGAAAGTAATTTCCTAATGAGTACTGAGAGTAACTGCTGGCAGCATCACGCAGCTGGAGATATGGCTCTAGCTGAAGCCTGCTTGTGATGAAAGCTGATTCACCAATTTTTTTCCCTGTGTATACAAATCAGAGGCAATCTCTCTGCCTCCTGGCAAGCTACCCAAGCCATCAGTTAGGCTTGGGTAGATTAGGATTTGGCCAGATGTCTTCCATGCGGAAAAGAACTGCTAATGTATCCTAACTGTAATTAATATGCTAGTATTAAATATCACCTTCTGTTTTTTATCTGCAATCAATGTCACTAAACAACTTCAAGCTCTTCCAGCATTTCTTTAAATTTCAGAGGTCATAGCGTGGATTTTGATCCCTATTTTGTTTTTAGTAATGCTCACCTCCGTGTTGCTTGGATGGTCGGACATGGCTTGGACTTCTTAACTCTTCTTTTTTCAAAGTGTACTAGAAGCAGGTAATTAAGGTAAAGGAGGATAAACAGTTTATGAAGTTAAACTCTGAAAGGAGCAGGCAACTTAGCAGTGAAGGACACAACAAAGCCTGAGGCGTGTAATGGTGCCTTTCTCCTAATCTTTCCTGGCAGCATCATGCTGATGCCTTCCATCTGCAGTGGAAGAGGATTGAGTTAGGGAACATCTAATTACGTGGCTCTGCTGGGTGTCTGTGGTGAGGTGCTGGCAGTGGGGGGCTGCCCCGTGCAGGACACGGATGGTTCCAGTTACCTCTGACCTATGCACCGCAGGGCACAGCTGAGCCCTGCAGACAAGAGAGAGTTCCTCAGGGAAAGTGTACTTGAGAAAGGAGGAGAATACCTGACAGGAGGAAACCTGAGGGAAGATGGAGGCTGGAGGCAAAGGATTCCTCTGCAGCACTGGGAAAGGGTCCCATACCAGAGCAGAGGGAAGAGTGAGGGAGGTGGAGTGTCACAGACACAGAGCCATTACAGACTGACTGCATCCCAGTGTGCTGCAGTCTGGAGGGAGGCCAGGCCTTGGGAACAAAACTGCTTCAAAGTTTGCCTCTTTCTTTCCCGCTAATCAAATCAGTAGTTAAATATTTATTTTAATTGGCAATAAATTAAGTTCATTTTCCCCAACTCAAGTCTGTTTTGCCCACAACTGAGGAAGCAGGGTTTGTTTAGCCTAGGAAAGGATGGCCAAGGAAAATTGCTTTCAAGTCTTTAAAGGAGGTTGTTAGAAAGCAAGCATGGGGTTTCTCTGAGCACACAGCTGAGGCTGGGATACAGCAGCTGCAACAGCAGCAAAGAAAACTCTCTGTCTACACTTGAGGAAAATGCTTCATTATGAGACTGGTCTTAAGCAGAAATATGGTGGAATCTCTTCCCTTGGAGGTGTCTAGAAGTCACTGGAACAAACCTGGAACACCTACTGTGGCTGTGAATTTAGCTCTGTGCTGGGCTGGGGGCTTCCAAAGGAGAGGTGGAACTTGGATTTTTCTGTCATCCCACAGAATGCACAGATGGAATGGGCAAACTTAAGTGTAGAGGGGCTAGTTTTTCAACAGCTGTGTTCAACAGCTGTGCTGAACAGCTAAATGTTAATTAAAATGACATAAAATGACAGTGAAGGATGATGAACAACATTCTGTAAAAAGCATGGAGTTGTCTCCTGAGCTACTGTGCAAGAGAGTGTCTGCCTTTTAGTATGTTCTGTGTGAGTTGGGGGTTTTTATTTATATCTATATATATATATACACACATATACACATTGAGGAAAAATGGTGAGCAGCTGTGCCTAACCCAAACATGTGATCTCAAAGGCTGAGAAAATGCTGACAGTAGTTTTGGTCACCTCTTTCTGACACCTGGACAAAATTAGGAGGTTTTGTCACTGAGAAGCAGTATAGGGGCAAGTTAATCCTCAACAGTAAGCAATCTTCACAGTGTTGAACCTTGAGATGCATAATACAGCTTGGGAGATATTCTGCAGAGCCCAGGCTGATACAGCAGTTGTGTTGCTGTAGCTTGGAATCACAGATATGGTGCTTTGCTGCCATACATGCCAGGAGTATATAGTTCTCATAACTGGGAATCATATATGCCAGTAGTATTTTGATTTCATCAATGCTTATCAAAACCAGGAGAATTAAAAAAAAAAAAATGATAAGCTGACTCTTCAGAAAGCAGAAGGCAATATCTTCTTCAACCAACTTTATTTGATTTATTTGACTTGAAGTCTGATGCCTTCTCTAATTTGGTGGATTGATCCTTAGAAGTTCAAAGTAAGAGGGAGGAAATGTAATGGTAAAATTATCTACCCTGTGTGCAGATATGGTGTGTAGAGGGGGGTTTTCTACTTTTGGTTGCTTTGTATGTGCCTGTGCACACATTCTGTGACAGGTTTGAACTTGTTCTTGGTCACCTGTGTGCCAACACGATTCATAAATTTTGAGATGCTGCACAGAGCTTCAGTGTTTGATCTATTACCTCTGGCCTCCATTCTTTTACAGCCATCTGTGTCATAACTGATGACAAAAATGTCACCACAGCAGTTTTCAAAACTTTTTTCATGCCTGTTTGATCCTTTATGCCATCTACTACCACGATGAACAGAAAAGCTATTTGGTAGCTTTGATCTTTGCAACCTAGAAGTTTAAATGAAACCAACCCAATCCATGTTATCCTGTAACTTTATTAGAAACAATCATGGGCTGAAGCTGAATTTGATGTTGAGTATGACAGGTTTCAGTTGAGGGCCTAGAGAAAGCTTTGAGGAGTGCCTCAATGACTAAGCAGCCAAGGACTTCTGCAATTTTAGAGACTTACACTCCTGAATTATTTAAGCGCTTAAAAACTGTCAGAATCAGTGGCAATGCTTCTCCAAGCTTCACTGAGCAGCTTGTTCTCATTTTGAAGTGCAGTAAGAAGATGATAAACTAAGTCGCTCATCTCTAATTTGTTTTAACTGATTGCACTACAAATATAGCAATGGGTTGCTGCAAACCATAGCAATATTTCTGCAATATTATTTAGGGAAAAACTTATTGGTATTGCAGGAATTGAAGTGTTATAAGGTACCAAGAGCAGAGATGTGGCTATCTAGAACCTCATTGAAGGTTTTGGATTTTCAAAGTAGTGCCAGGGTCCACCTCTAACATATAAGGGGACACATACTGCAATGTTTTTGGTCGTGTGACACTTTGCTAAAAGTTGTACCATTGATCTTTGTTATGGCAGTAACTTAAAATAGTTTTTGCCTTTTGAAATGACTATGTAAACATATTTACTCAAACTTCTATAGGAACCAATGCTGTAAAAATGTCTCAGCTGTAATCCAATGAGAAGCATGTATTTTGTTCACTCTAGGGCTGGAAGTTCTGCATATTTACATATTGCCTCTGTATTAATAATTCTAGGCATAATTGATTTCCATTTCTGGAAAAGACTGCATATTCATTAGATGTGTTGAGCAGATCAGCAGCTGCAGTGTTTATGCTCTTTTGCCCTTTCATGTATTTATGGGAAATGGCCTAAAGCCCACATTGGTATTACCTAAATGCAGTAGCTTTATCCATTTTTTTTCCTGGAGATTTTGCACAGTTGTTTTGCAAAATGCTGTGTTTATAACTTCCTAGAAACAGATGCAGTGTTTACTGACTAAAAGGAGCCTGGGAGTTAGGTTTTGAGCTGCTTTGAGGTAGAAATGTGGGGTAGGGTTTTCAAAGGCACTCAGTGTTGAGCTAATCTATATTCCCATTGAAGTAGGTGGGAGTGTCAGAACTTCTAGGCCTGCTTGAAGGAATGATGTGAAACATCATTTTCTTAATTTCTCTGCCTGCAAAAATGAAGGTAATAATAATCCCTCACAGCCATGTCAGTTGATGTCTAGTAAGAGGAACAAAAAAGCCTGTTAAAGTGTCACATAGCAGGAAAACTTGTATATTTGTGACTCAGATTTTTCTGGTTTGGTGTTTGAATGATCTAAGTTTGCCTCTCTTCTTCTGCAAAAAAACAGAAACAGGGAACAGGGTAACTGAGCAGGCATCTGGGACTGGTGGCATCTGTTCAGAGAAGAGATCTGGTCAAGAACAAAGACAGCTAGTACATGCAATAGATGAGGTGCAGGGATAGTTGTTTGGAGCTTGCCAAGAATGAGGGATTGTGAAGCTAGAAGGAGGGAACATGGGGAGGATGAGTCTGACTCTCATTAAATAATCTGTGTAATCTTCCCTTCTCCAGAAGCCTTTATTCATGTGAGTTAGAGCATTCAAAACTACTTACACAACCAGGAGAGGAAGAAAGCAGTGAGGGAGGGGGAGGAAAAAAGAAGAAGGGAAAAAAACAAAAAAAACAACAAACCAAACCCAGAAATAAAGTAAAACCTTCTCAGCCTTTTGGGCTTGATGCCAGCCCTACCAGGAATAAGGCTCCTCCGAAGAAAAAGAGGAAGTTTAAAAGACTTTCTTTCCAGCCTTTCGAACAGCACTGCTTTGCCCTGGGGCATCTCTGGATAAAAGCTGTGGGTCAGAGACACCTGCTTTTGATGGTTTACATGCTCAGGAGCTCCTGGATTCAATTGTGTTCCTACTAGGGCAGGTTAAGCCTCTTTTTCATGGTAATTGTGACAAATGGGAATCCTGGGGGCTCAGCTCTTTTCGTCTGAAAATCAAGCTTTCTGCATGGGTGGTTGATAAATGAAAGTCCTGAAGCTGAAAATGTTGCCTTCTGCTCTTCTGTGCCTTTTGTTTTCACCTGTAAAGGTAAACCTATTTCAACATAGCTTTTTGAAGATATTCTGAGGCTTTTTCCTGAACAATTAGCAGGTATAAAAATGTATATGCTATAAGAAAACAATATGTTAGTTGTAAGAGTATGAACATGAGAATATTTCTATGGATGCCCAAAAGAAAGAAAAACCAGTTTAACCACTTCTGGGGCTGGCAAGGCAGAAGTGTTAAATGTCTTTTCTACTTTAACCTTCACCCTTTTGTGGTTGTAGTTGGACTGTTAGATGAGAAGTAGAGCTATGATAGATATAATGTTGAAAGAGTGAGTCATTAGCAATCCTCTTCCAGAACTGGAAGGCAAGTATGTTTAAGAAAACTGTAAAATGAAAATTTAGGTTTGTGTGGGTGTTTTGCTTTAATATGTCATTTTGATACATAATTTTTATTTTATTTCTTTAGTAAGCCTGTTGTGTATGATGACACCTAAGTAAGGGAAATATGGGTGAGTATCTGTTGAGCAATACAGATATGGATTCTGCTGCCTCAGAAATGGGAAGGGCTGATAAGTGCATGAGAAGATGCAATAGTATGATTTTTATGAAACACTGTAGAACTGGTAGGGCAGAACTCATATTGTCTTTTTCACATTTTCCCAGGATATGAGTAAAAATATGGCTCTTTACCTACCACTTCTGCCTAATCAGGATATAGCTGGAGGGCTTGCTGACTATCCAATTGATTGTTTTTGCTCATGCTGGTGCTCATTAAAACATGGTTTGGAAATGCTGCTGACACAAGAGAAGAGAATAAAAGCCATCTCACGCTCTCATGGCTCTGTGGACTCAGCACTGTTCTGTGTATTCATACTGTCTTTGATGCAGCTGCAGATAGCCCTCAGCAACATAATAGCCATATAGCTAAAATGAATATTAGCCGTAGGGACTTGTCCCAGTTGTACTTGTACATCAAGTGCTCCATATTAAATAAAATTATATTAATAATGAAATTGTGGTGGGTAAACATGGGCATCTGACAAAGGTTATGCCTTAATGCTTATGGAGATCAGTATCAAGTGGAAATTAAAATGCTGATATGAAATCACTGTTTAAAAGGGCAGGTGGTTTGTCTTTGTACTTTTTCGGGGAAGAATGTGATCTGTCCTTCAATAAACCTGTGTACCACCTGGTGCCTTGCTTTTCTGTGCTGGCAGAAGTGATAACATGTCTCCCAGGCTTTTGAGACATGAAAGGTCCAAAGACATCTAAGATATGCTTTCTTGAAAGTATCAATAGAGCACAATATTTAGAATTANTGCCATGTTTCAGGAGAGGTGCTGTAGACTATTAATAGAGTCTAGAATGAGCTTTTTCTACCACATCTCTGCCATGTTGAAGAATTCGTGCTACACAAGATAGTAAATTTTCCAAACTGAATGATGTATTTTCAAAATCTGTACTGCTTTTATAAATAGAGTGATACGCTAACACAGGGTAGATATGCAGCTGTATTTTAAATAAAGTGTTAAAAGTCTAATTTGGTTTGGTTACTTTTTTGTTTGTTTGTTTGTTTGTTTTTGTTTTTGTTTTTGAAAAGAGGAAATGGCAGAAAATGAGAAGGTGACTTTTGACTTTCAAGACTGCTCAGCTGAAGCCTTTCCCATGTGGAGAAAGAATGCAGAAAATGAATTCTGAATTTCCATAATAGAATAGAGATGACAGATTTCTCTGCCAGAGTAACTCAGAAGGTATCTAGTCCAACCTGTAGCATGCTGTGGTCAGCCATGAGGAGCCAGCTGTCTGCTCAGAACTATTCCACCTGTTCTTGAAAACCTTTAAGGGCAGAAATGGCATAATCTCTATGGGAAACCTCTTCCACTGTTCACTATCCTCACAGTGCAAAAGTTTATATAGCCAGATAGAGTATCCTTTTTTTCAACTGATGATTGTATCTCATCCTCCCAATATGCAGCATTGTGAAGAACCCAGCTCTGTGCTCTTTGATAAGCTCCTCATAGATATTGCACAGCCCTTTTCTTCCAATCACTTCTATTAGTACATTTTTTTTTCAGTTTTTNCAAAGACATCTAAGATATGCTTTCTTGAAAGTATCAATAGAGCACAATATTTAGAATTACACATCCCTCAGACTTTTTCCCCTTACAGTTGAACTCAATGATCTGAGAAGTCTTTTCCGATTCAAATGTCAGAATGGTTCCATGTTTCTAATTTGGTTTGGTTACTTTTTTGTTTGTTTGTTTGTTTGTTTGTTTTTTGTTTTTGAAAAGAGGAAATGGCAGAAAATGAGAAGGTGACTTTTGACTTTCAAGACTGCTCAGCTGAAGCCTTTCCCATGTGGAGAAAGAATGCAGAAAATGAATTCTGAATTTCCATAATAGAATAGAGATGACAGATTTCTCTGCCAGAGTAACTCAGAAGGTATCTAGTCCAACCTGTAGCATGCTGTGGTCAGCCATGAGGAGCCAGCTGTCTGCTCAGAACTATTCCACCTGTTCTTGAAAACCTTTAAGGGCAGAAATGGCATAATCTCTATGGGAAACCTCTTCCACTGTTCACTATCCTCACAGTGCAAAAGTTTATATAGCCAGATAGAGTATCCTTTTTTTCAACTGATGATTGTATCTCATCCTCCCAATATGCAGCATTGTGAAGAACCCAGCTCTGTGCTCTTTGATAAGCTCCTCATAGATATTGCACAGCCCTTTTCTTCCAATCACTTCTATTAGTACATTTTTTTTTCAGTTTTTTCTCATATATTTGTCCTTCAGTGTCAGGAAATTATTAATACATCCATTTTCCCAGGTAGACAACAAATCCCAGCCAAGTAAACTCATTAGCTTATTTTTGTGTCCTGTTGATCTGGCAGTAAGGTCTAGCTCATCTCCAGATTTAGACCCATAAGTTTAGACATCTGAATTGTGCATGCTTTCACTTGAAGTGTGAAAGCTCCCATTATACTCAGTGGAGTTGAAGTCAAAGCTGCCATCAGAGTGAAGATGTTGTTTGTCTCACACCTCTGCTTAGCTGTGTGGTTCTTGGGATTCTACTGGCTATAGTGGCCCTGGATCCCAGACAGCCTCCTGTACTGCATAGATCTGAATTCCACGAGGAGAAAATGGCTAAAATTGATAGAGAAAGTCAGCAGCAGAGCACAATTTGAATTCGTATCTCAAGTGCATGCTCCATGTCCTACACACTGGAAGAAATGTTTTGTTTTGGAAGAGCTGTGTGACTTTGTTCTGTGAATATCAGAGAATAGAGAGGCACGGTTTGTTGGGAGCAGCTTAGAGAAATGGTGAGCACGTTTCTCTATGTACAGAGCTTTGTTTGACAGTTCTGCAACACATTCTCTGTGGTTTCCAATTCAGTGGCATTGGGACTAAACACTGTGATTTTTTATCTCAAGTAATTGAGATAACTTTGAATAAGTTTGAATAACTTTGACAGCCTCCTTTTGGACTGAGATGTGGAAATGACAGTGGATTCAATATTGAGTAAAATTAATGCCTGTTACAGAGGTGAGTTCAATGCACATGAAAGTAGAGTGACAGCTGAAATAATTTAACACTTCTAAGGAAAGAATAATTTCTCTGATCATGAAAAGCCTTAGAAATTCTAATTCCTTTTGTGGTTGCTGTGATGAGAGTGCACTATTAAATACATTAAATGAAAAAATACTGACAGGTGCAAAATATCCTTGCTGTTCAGAGGATTTTGCTTTGTGGCATTTATCTGTACATTGATGTCTCCCTGTTCTCTAGCTCCTCAGGCATACCCCAGGACCTGTCTGACACTGATGGTTCAGGTAATATCCCAACAAGCCTCTGTCTTTCAGGATGAGAAGTTTTGTTTAACCAGGCCAGGAAAATGACAAATAATCAACTGGACATTAACAGAGGATGACACTGGGTTTTGCTAGTGGTCAGTGTGATTACTGCTGTTTGAAAAACCTCTGGTGTTGGAGTTTAGATGGTTCTAAATTTCTTTTAAAAGCTACAAGGAGTCAGTGAGTCTTCTATAAGTGTGGGGAGAGAAGACAAAATTTTGTTTTTACCTATTTACTTTCCTGGGAAATGAAGTAGCAGAATTATGAAAAATGAGAATACTTAAAACTGTAAAATTTTAATAATCAAACCTAGTAATTCTATAATTTTTTCATTACTTCTAAAAGACCCATGCCTCCCATTTTGTTTCTATTTCTATTTGTCATTTATGACAAATATTCTGAAATGGAAAAGCCAAAAAATATGGAAATCTTAATATGCATAAGGCTAGATATCTGCAATGTGCTTAGGGCTGCAGTGATTTCATCTATGTACAGTTTTAGTTGTTCACATTGACAATCTACTAGATTGAAATCCAGTGAGCAAGAAAGGGTTAGTAGGATGGCTGATCCTTTCTGATGAATCTATATTCTAAAAGGAGGGCAAACCCAACTTTTCTAGTTTATCCCAGACTGGTATTCTACTCTACAGATACAGTATTTATTCTTGTATGATTATTAGGAGGGAAATAATCTCTTCAATCATGCTTCTCTAAGAAGATGAAACTTAGTAATTTTATACTGGTTCTAGTCATTGACATGAAATTCTGAACCTGTCTTCCAGCAGGGAAAGACCTAAATTTATGGGGTGTACTTGTTAGTCATTCAACATGTTCAACAACAGGAAGAGTGTATTAGGTGGAGATCTTGTATTTTATTCCATTTAAAAAAATGTATCTCTCTTTTACCCTTTTTAACTCTGGAGGGCAATGATTTTCCTACCCTTGCAGGTAATCTCTTCCAAAGTGTAACAAGCCCCTGGATTTCTCTGTGGCTCAGGCAAAGACAGAGCTGGAGGGCTAGTGGCCAGCTCATGGATAGTAGATGAGAATTGATGGACAATGAACTATGGGAAGGCATCTTGAAACCTTCAATTTTCTCTTTTTCCCCCTCTTCATTAGTGCTTAGCCAGCCCATGTTGATGAATGGAACTCATGGACCTGTGTGGAAGCCCAGAGGCATTCTGCTCAGAGAGAAGGAAATCCTTGCAGGGTTTCCATTAACATCAATAGGAGAGCAATTGTAAGGCCTTCCCACCGGGAAAAGGCTCCATTAACCCCTGCATTTGGGAAGGGCATAGACTCACACTTAATTTATTGTCTGCCTAAGAGTTAAAACAACAGTGTAGCCCGAGTTTGGAATTTTTCTCAGAGCTTCTGGCTCTGAAACATAAAACAGTGAATCTCTGAAGTTCTTCCATTGTTCCACTGCTACCTTTCAGGATCAATTATTACCATGGGCATGTGCAGCTGAGGAAGATGTGCTA
Source organism: Buphagus erythrorhynchus (assembly GCA_013400855.1). Lineage (NCBI taxonomy): Eukaryota > Metazoa > Chordata > Aves > Passeriformes > Sturnidae > Buphagus > Buphagus erythrorhynchus. Next base: position 37,200 of record VZTT01056186.1, read on the forward strand.
CTGAACTTCATTTTTGAGCAGCTTATGTGCCACTAAGATTTATATAAGGTTGTGACATTTATAGCTCTCTTTTTCAAAGGCTGAAGCTTGTTCTAGAATATTTTCCAGGGTTTTCTTCCTTTTTAAACTATGCTAAACCCAATATTATCTATTTACTAATTTCATCAAGCTCAGTTTTCGACTGAGAAAAACAGAAACAGAAATAGAAATAAAGACAACTATCTTCTGCCCTCTTTTCTTTGAACAAACTAATAAGATATGTAGTTTAACTAGCCCAGGCATCAGATACCTGAAACAGAATGTTTTTAGTGATGTCAGGTAAAGTCAGAAAATAGGTTTATTAATGAAAATTATGAGTAATGAACTATTCTGCTCTATATGTGCATTGCTTTATACAGGTTGCACAGGGAGAGTGGACATCTTGTGGGTACCTCCTTTGGGATTGAAATAATGGTTGGATCATCTGATATTCTGGAAGGGGAGCACGAGTCTCTTGTGGTTTGTGTTTAATACAGATCTAGAAATAGACTGGGTTAGTTTTAACTGTAAGATTTTAATGCTGTCTTTATATCTACTCCTGATTTCTTATGTATGTGTTTGAAAACTAAAGGTTTACAGCTCACAGTCCTTCTAAGGTCCTTTATTCTTCCCTTCTCCTCACTCCTATTTTACATGAGGAAGTTTTCCTTATTAAATGATACAGATGATTCTATCTAGGTGAAAAATTATGCCATAGATAAATGCATTTTAAATTCTTGTCTAAAATTCTGTTTTCATTTATTTTGAAGTGGTAAGGATTTTAAGGAGATTAGAGGGGAAATATTGTGTTTTCAAGCAAAAATAAAACAAAAGCCATGTCTACCCTGCTAAAACTCTTTCATAAGTCAAGGTACTCAGTATGCATTTATATAATAAGATCCTTCAGAATTATTTTGCATTTACTGCAGAATTTATTCACAGATAAAAGAGTACCATCATGCTTTCTTTTTTAATAATCAAAAACTCTGACAACTCTGTAATTTTTTCACTTGTCTTTGGGATACTTTGTCTATTTGTCCAAGTAATTCACCTTGTATACACAGGCCAATGATTAATTTATTGACTTGGGGATTTTACAGAAAAGATCTTCTTGGATTTTAATCCTACTTGACCAGAAAATAAATATTTTCTTATCTGTACTCCCAGGTGTAGTGCAGTAGCTAAGTCCCCTCCCTTGCCATTTGATTACATTTAAATTCACTTCTCCTGCTTTAATTAATTTTTTAATCAAATGACTTGGAGATTGCATTAAAAAAAACCATTTTAAATGTTGTGTTTATTATCTGCTAATGTGAAAGGCACACAATTATCTATTTGTCTTATATTTCTTAGCCAGTAACATTATAATTTTTATCAAGAGGTTATGAGGACCAAATCTTAGAGTCCAGAGGCTTATTTGCAGTGTCTGTAGCCACACAAGCATGCAGGCTCAATCCTACCCTCGTGGTAAGCAGCAATGAATTTTGGTCTTGGAAAATTCACTGGAGAAAGATCCTCTGTGGCAAACCAGGTCTCTCTGAGAGGAGATGAATACAAGCAGCATTTTATAAGCCAAACCATGCCTCTGCAATAATATCCCACACATCACTGACCCCTTCAGCAAGGTCTTGACGAGCCAGTTTCCCAAGGGTAACTGGTAAATGTTTTTCTCAACCATGTTCAATGATCTTTCTTCCTGGACCCTGCATATTTTGACACATCTACTGGGTGTGTCAACGGGGCTTTGGCCCTACTGAGATTTTTATATGGACCAAAGGTCCTCAAAAATCTAAACTTTCATACAAATATGCCTCTAATGCATAATAGATCTGTATATAGGCAGAGTATGCAGGCCTTTTTATACATTGTTTCCATTAGTCAGTAAAACTTTTGCAGTATCAAGGGGGATTTCATTAATTTGATCTAAAATTCAAATGTCCTGCCAAAACCAGCTGCCTGAGCTTGGACTCCCTACAGTCCATGGGGGGAAGAAGGTGCCTTCAAAAGGTGTTATCCCCTGTGCCTCACACACCCACCTTAAGAGATTAATAATTCCCTCAAGGCACCAATTTCTTTCTGTTGATGCTAAAGGAAGCTAACCTTCCACATCTAACCTTAAACATGCACAGTGATCCCAGAAATATTTTCCTTCACTTTTATTAGCATCATAGGTAGCATTGATGATGTAATTTCTACAGAAAAAAATATGTAGAATAGGGAAATGAGAAAAGGGCATGGGGGAAAAAAGGGACAATTTTTCTACAGACAATAAACAAAACAGTGACGTGAAACAGAGGATACAAATAGCAGTGGTCCTAAAAGGCACTAATTTTTTTCTGCTGAAAGAGGTGGCAAGGCACAGAATAAATAGCAATATTTAGTCATTATTTTTAGGGTACTTTCTATCCTTCAGCTCCTCTCATGTGCTCTGTTGATATGCTTAAGATATCAACGTGGTTTGGTCTCAAGACTGAAGAGCTCCACATTCTTAAGAATCTTTCATCTTTGGTAACTAGGATGGCTCTTTTCTATCTTCCCTAAAATGATCTTTTATCTCCCTGCTGTCGTCTCCAAAGACTGCATGTGATTCCGCAGTTTCTGTCTCAGATCTTCTCTTATTTTTTAACTGTGCCTACTGAAAGCCACCTGCCACCTGCCACTATTAAAGTGACTCGTTTCTCTTAATCCACATAGTCCATCCTTGCTCATAGTTTCTGAGAAGTTAAATTTAATTATTCTGCTAGAAAGCAAGCCTCTGGAGTGCTCTAAGAGCTCTGTGAGGCATTGGGGTACCTCAGCTCCATACAACCATTCACAATTGATCATCCAGTGCAATGCACCTGGGGAACTGACATAGTCTGACTCAAATAAACCTTCACAGAGCCAGGCTACTCTGATCATGTCACAGAGGGGAGAACATGTGCTTTACTGACTGCTGTGTGTCTCTGATGGAGGAGAGGGAAATTACTCAGTATATTTCTAACCCCCAGCAGAGCTGAGGGGGAGTTGGCATGTTAGACCCCAGATTCTCATTAGTTTGGAAAATTATACTTGAACTGAAAAATTATATTTGAGCATGTTGTCCTTAGTCAGTGACATTCTAAGGAGGAACAAGCTTTTGTTCACAGGCTGTGTCAGTACTTCAGCCATCTCCTGTGGTGTGTGGCAAAGCTGTGCCCACACCTCCTACAACACTCATGAACACTGCTGCCTGCCTTGGTGGAACCTGTATTCTTCCTCCTACCTGCCCAACACACTGATTTTTGCAGTTCTTCACACTTCAGAAAAACACTTGCTATCTCAAAGAAAGGTTTAATTACAGGTTTGGGTTGTTTTTCTTTTTTAATCTTTATATTTTTAGGATCATTAATACACTTTAGTACCTGAAGTCTTTGTTCTTTAGAACTGCTGGGCAGGCAGTGCAAGACTGCAGAAACAGTTTCTCTGCCTTCCTCATTTATGTGGAAAAGAAAGAAATGTCATCTTTTCCAGTGTGCCAGTGTGGGTTCCAGTAGGTAACCTCTCCTCGCCTGGCTTTGCAAGCTGACTTTCTGCACCTATGTAGTCTCATAAGATGCTATCCATAGATCTTGAATTGGTGACTGTTATGTTACCAGTGATAAGAATTGCTCTTCCCTCTGACTCTCTGAATCCAGGAGGGTTCATGGAAACTACAACTCACATCCAGAATGTAAGCAAAATATGTCGTTTATTGATACAAAAGAAGCAATTAAAAGATGGTAACAAATTAATTATATGGCATTTTATGCCACTTCTGATGCTGAGAGCCCCGAAGTGATGGCATTTTATAGAAGTTATTTTCTCCCATAAACATCTCTACATTTGGATTTTTCTTCTGCAGGTTTTCCCCTGCACCTTTTTGAATATTAGTCTTAATTCAGAAGCTCAGAACAACCACAATTACTAATTTAAAGGTAACTCTTTTTTAAAATTTTTTCCATTATTTCTGACTCTAGTTAATTTTTGGTGTCTATATGAGGTAGACAGAACAAAACTCAGGCTCGCTGGTATTTTAATACTGTGACCACCCTGAGGGCACACCTCACTGCAGTCTATGGCTTCCCTGTGAGGGGAAGAGGAAGGACAGGCACTGATCTCTTCTCTGGGGTGCCCAGTGACAGGACCCAAGGGAGTGGCCTGAAGCTGAGTCAGGAGGTTTAGGTTGGGTATCAGGAAAAGTTTCTTCACCCACAGGCTGGTCAGGCACTGGAACAGCTCCCCAGGGAAGTGGTGCCAGCACCAGCCTGGCAGAGTTCAGCAAATGCTTGAACAATGCTTTTGGGCACATGGTGTGACTCTTGGGGTTGTCCTGTGCAGGGACAGGAGTTGGATTTGATGGTCCTTGAGTTTCCCTTCCAACTCAGGATATTCTGTGGTTCTATGACCTTGGAACTGCCTTGGCTGTGTTTTTGTATTTTGTAATATGTAAGGCTTTAAAATTTAAACCTTCATGTTCAAGAAAATTATCTCTAGGTAAAAAAAGGATTAGAATTAAGAAGTAAGATTCCTTGAAATTGCATGTTATGCCGAGATAACATAGACCTCAAAGGTGGTTTGTGAACCAATTGTCAGTGACTTGAGAGAAGTGTTATCTCACATGAACACAATCCTTGGGGTGTGCTGTTGCAATAATTAACTGACAACTAGAAAAAAAATATTGTGCACAGATCCATCTACAGTTAGTCTTTTAAATAACATAAATTAATTTTCTATTAAAATTGGTTTAACTGAAATATTAATTTTTTCTTTTTTCTTCTTCAGTCAGAGTCAGGATTGAAATCACGAGAGACAGGATTTCATGTTCGGACTCAGTTGTTTATTAATTCTTATTTATAGTGCAGTGAGTGCTACAGCACTTCTAG